>PVIH01007078.1:0-104069 GCA_004025045.1 Sigmodon hispidus
GAGACCAGAAGTACGAGCACTGGAGCTGCAGGCAGCTGGTCTAACTCAGCTTGCCTTCCTGGACTTGGTTTGCAGTGTTAACCACCAATAGCTACCCAGTGTGTCCAGAGAAGGGAGGGGCATCTAAATGAGACTGATGGCAGGGGAGAGCTGATCCTCAGTAGCAATGCTGGGCTCCTCTGAGCCTGCATAATTTAGAGTCTGCAGGGAGCTAAATATCCCTTGAAAAGAATTACAATCACCTCCTGAACTTGCCCAGCTTTTGTTCCCGTTCAGAACACATTCCAGGCTATTAGCTTGTTAGAGCTTCAAAAATAACCCCATGAGACTTACAAGCAGCAGACACTGCCCCATTCCTCCTAAGAAAAAAACTGTGATTCAGGACATAACCATCATCAGATGCAAAATAAACCATTATTGAGTGTTCTCTGCGTACTACAAGCTTCACTTGAATTATCTCAACTAAATTTCAGGAAGCAAATTTTCTTACCATCTTCAGGCCACAGCTCAGAAGTTAAGAGTGTGGGGAGAGTTAGATTACTTGTACCAAATATCAGAAAATGACAGTCTGGATGTTCGAAGGTTCCATGTTCTGTCTTTCCAGATATGGTTATGTAAAGGGCCAGGATAGCAGGGAGCCCCCAGGAACAGTACATCTCAGAGGTTCCCCCAACTCCACAGCCACAGGAGCACATAAAGGAGAGGGTGACAGGCTGCTCTTCTCAGTGACCTGTTCAGGGAAAAGTTGCTGATCATCTCATATAGAGATTCTCCTAGATTCCTGGTGGGGGGAGTGGAGGTAAGTTCCACACAAGGCTCCTTAAATTGAAAGACACATGTATGTTGAGTCAGTGTCTATGTCACAAACAGGTGAAGAAGACACTACACTGCTGGTTTTGAAGATGGGGGAGGCAAGTTAAATATGCAGGGAGTCCAAACCTACAGAAGGAAGCCAAAACAGCCTTGCTGAAGCCATTGCTGATTTGGGATCTCCAGTACCATAGACAAGTATGTGGTGATTAACTATATCTGCTTTGTGAAACCAATCTTTTAACTGTCAACACAATTTTAGAACACTTGGCATCATCTCATGGTGAAATCTCATCCTGTTGTCAGACATCCATCATCTCTCCAAAGCTCCCAGTTATGAACAACCAATCACCTTCTGCCTATGAGCTTACTGTTATAGGCACTTCCTATCAATGAAATTATAGAATCTGTGAATTTTTATGTCTGGCTTTTGTTTTTTATAACTTAGCTTATTATTCACTTTTACCTATGCCATACCATGTATTAGGTTTCATTTCTTCTTATTGCTAAATACTCTCCAGCCATAAAACATTGAGACATTTCTTTAGCTATGATAAAACACCATTACCAAAAGCATCTGGGGTGGGGGTGGTTGGCAATAGCGTCTAGTTCATCTTACAGTTTATAGTTCCTCATCTAGGAAAATCAGGGCAGGAACCTCAGGCAGGAACTGAAGCAGAGACTTGATGCCCTGTTCCCCACTGCTTATTTCTTATATAACTCAGGAGCATCTGCCCAGGAGTGGCACCATTCGCATGAATCATTAATCATGAAAATGCACTCACAGACTTGCCTATAGGTCTCTGAGGCAGCTTCTCAGTTGAAGTTCCTTTACCCAGACAGCTCTAGCTGTGTCAAGATGGAAAAAAAAATAGCCAGGAATGGTCCCATTGACAGCAGATCCACTAAAATCAGGACAATCCAGAGAGAACACAGGCCTTGAGCCAGAATAACATGCAAATCCATGAAATGTTCCACAGTTTTTAGCCAGGCTTAGTAGATTCTGTACTTGGGAGGCAAAGTCAAGTGACTTCCAGGCCAGCCTGGTCTATATAGCAAGTTCCAGACAGGAAGGGCTATATAGACCTTGTATCATACAAACCAACAAAAAAACCCAACCAATCAAACCACAACAATTTTTTTAAAAAATCAAAAACAAATTGACCAATCCAAAATTTCACAGCTAGCTAGAGAGGAAGATGTTCAGGACTAGGGTAATGGTTAGGAACAAAAGCAATGGGATATGACTAAAAACCTGGATCAATCAGTTCTTCCCCATGAAGCCCCATTTGCTTATCGGTAAAATGAAGTTGTAATTGGGATAAAAACTCAAAGCTTGGCCCCAGTAGACACTGGTGTGCAAAGTTTTCTGTCTCTAGAGTGCAGATAAAGAACCTCGCAGACTCCTAACCAATAAGAGCAGAGGCTAGAACACAAACACACTTCAGTTAGTGGTCACTTGAAGTCTATCATCTTCCTAAGAAGATCTGAGAGGATTTACAACTAAGCAACCAGTTATGTTAACATTATTTTAAAAATGATGAAGGAATAAGAGGAGGACTCACCTCTGACGTTTGCAACAAATAGAGACCATTAAAGAAAAGTACAACCCATCAAAATACAGAGTTATAGAGCCCAAGCCCACCTGACACATCTGAAATTTAACACCTGTACCTAAGGCTCAGGGATAACTGGGAAGGGAGACTAGAAAGATTGCAAGAGCCAGAAGAACTGGGAACTTCCTGTGAGATTGTGTCTCAATGATAGATGCTCCATCATTGAAGTCCCACCTACACGGCAGCCTGAACATGACCGGAACAAGGTAGCCACCAATAATCATGCTAACAAGGATGGTGGGAAGCCCAGGACACACACACACACACATACACACACACCCCTACAGGCAACTCAGCAGGGCAGAGAGCGAGAGAAATAATCTTTTCCAGAGAAAAGCACACCCATTGGTTATCCAATACCAAATGGTCAGCCCTGAAAACACATACATACAGGTAATATGATGTGAAGCAAGCAAGTTATATTTAATTTTATGACAATTTTTTAAAAAAGAGACCATAAATTGGAAAGTAGGTATGTACATGGGAAGGGTTGGAAGGAAGAAGAGATGAGATAAATGATGAGATATTATTATATTATGATCAAAATTTTTTAATTGCTTTAAAAAGACACAAATCCTATGTAAGCAAATATTAAAATTTCTACTAGTAAACAAAAGATAGAAATCTAAAGAAAAAATATTTAATCTTACTGCTTGGAGGTATCACCTCTAAATGTCTCAGGAACCAGCGCTCCTTCCTAACACCTTTTCCGTCCCCTCTCATGACTCCTCCCCAACTTGAAGACCCAGGTAATAAAAGGGAAAGCCATAGTATCTAGAGAGAAGGCCAGCAGTTAAGAGTACTTGCTGCTCTTACAGAGGACCTGGGTTGTCTCCCAGCAGCTGCACAGTGACTTACAATCATTTGTAACTCTAGTTCCAGGGGATCTGATGCCCTCTCCTAGACTCCAAGGGCAACAGACACACATGTGGCACACACACAAACACAAATGCAAACACACGCATAAAACAAATAAATTTAAAGGGGGGGGCAGACTAGACAGTGCTCCCGGAGCACCGAGTCTAGCTTTGTCCACAGTTCCACACTTGAATTAGTTATGAGCTAATGAAGAGTATATGGAAAGTTAGGCTCCCAGACAAGGGGAAGTGCTCAGAAATCACATATGGAATCTCTTCTTCAAAAATCAAAGGAAATGTGGCTACCAATAGTTGAATAATGTGTCCGATACTATACAGTAGTGCACAAATTCTAGTTATATATAATGAAAACTCAGAACCAGATACTGGGGGAGGGGACTGGAATATCAGAGAGAGGAAACAGACGACAGTCAGTTCTCATCCAGCCAATTTCTCAGGCCCAACAGGGTAAGTGTTAGCTTCATGGGTCTTCAGCCTGACTGGTCACTAAGATAGAATGCTTAATTTCTGCTTTTTCCTGCCTTATGTATCTTTCACTGCCCAGCTGTTTTACTTCCGGGTTCAACTCTGTATAATAATACTAGAGTTAGAATTAAAGGTCTGAGCTACCACTGTTTGCCTATTAGGCATTAAACTCACAGATACCCAGAAAGATCTCTGTCTCCTAAGTGATGAGATTAAAGGTGTGGGTCACCATTCTCTGACCTTCATGGTTTGACTGTAGGTGATTTTGTCCTCTGATATTCCAGATTGATTTTATTAAATATACAATAAATATATCACCATAATACTATTATTACCAGTAAGTTCTCCCAACTCTAGGGCCCTGGAACTAGGCATGGTGACTTTACAGGTTTTGCAAACTGTAGCCTCAGTTTCTTCAGAAAGCCTTCTCTTCTAAGGTCATTCTGCTCTGCCCACACTCCAGAGTGTCAGGCCCTTTGGAAATCACATGCTTCAGATGAATCCATTACTACTGATGACATCTGACAGACCCAGAGGCTGGTAAATGGTCCTCCTTCTATCCTAAATGCCATGCCTGCATTAATGTGGCTGGAGAACAAATTTGCTTCCATGGACTCACTCTCTTTGTGTGGACTCTCTTCAACCAAATCCTCAAGCTCTCTATAGATGCTGTTGCTAAGCAACGCCTCCCTCAACTCCACCCTCTTAACATTCACAGTGACTGGCATATAACTCAATGGCTGAACCTTTGAGATTCAGACTGGCTGGGGTTGTCTGCCTGCCTTGATCTCTAAGAAGGAAACTGAGTATGGTAACCTAAGAAGAGAAATCCAAAGGGTGACTGTCTACCAGCACTGATCAGGCAAGGCTGCTGCCAGACTCAGCACGGTATTGGGTAAATGAAACCTAGTCTTAGGCAACCCTTCCCTGATGGTTTCCATACCTTTTCTTGGGATCTACCTTGAAATAGTCCAGTTCTGTCCAGCCTTTTATGAGTCTATACTTGGAGAGCCATATTATGGCTTACTTAAAAAAAAAATACACGTGAAGGAAGGGGAGAAAAGCAGATAAAAAGGTGACACAGACATTTTGTTTGATGGAAATGATTATAGAAAAGATAACAAACTGTTAGCAGTGGCTGACGGTGCCTAAGGTCCAGACTGGCATTAGGTAGGGGATTGCAATTCTGTTTTACATATTTCAGCACTGTCTAAACTGATAAACACATGGGCATTAAGTTATTTCAATGAATAAATGGAAGAGAGGAAGGAAGAATGGAAAGAGACAGGAGACAAGGAGGGAAGGGGGAGGGAGGGGAAGGAGGGGGAGGGAGACAAAGTCAGCCTTCTATTCAACAAAGCATAAATTCCAGGTCCTGTAAAGGTCTTGCTTTATATCCAGTGGCGGGGATTGGCTGCTTAGGCTCTCATCCATCCCTGGAACTCCTCACTCTGCTCCTTGGTTTCCTTCTGGTGGAGGCTCTGAGCAGGCACAAGCCCCTCTCTGACCTTAAGAGTGGCATCAACTCCACCCGCCTCCTGGGCCTTGTGCATTGTTCCACTGGGAGGAGGAGTGAATGAAGTGAGGTGTTCTGAGTGCCTAGAGGGTGCCAGGCAAGCTGAGAGGATTCAGCCTGTATTCTATTGTCTCCTGATTCAGTGCAAAGCAAGAATAGACCCCTGCCTAGCTGCCAACCTCTGACTGCCTTCTGTAAACTTCTTTCCTCATTGACCCATACTGGACCTCAACTCAGGGATGACAATCAGGAATGGTGTCCCTTACACCTCCTATCTGCCACAGTGACCAAGAATGCCTGCCCTGAGACTGGGAAGGACAGCTCAGTGAAGATGCTGTCAGTTTCATATCTATACCTCAGCTAAGCAGGATTGACAGGTGCAGAATCTGCTTGTCCACAGGAAGATGCTTTGGAGTAGATCTGGGCATAAGGTAGAGGAGAACTTCTGAGGAGCAGACCACAGTTGACAGTTCTGAGAAGCCATGCTGGACTAGGGAGGAGCCATACCCTCAGTATGATGCCCACCCTCCAGAGAAACCTCCTCTCTGATATAGCTGGCCATTCTCTCCTACCTCCTCCAGACCCTGAGCAGGTCTGGTCTCATCAGAAGACCTCCTTTCCCAGTGGACCCTGGTCCACAGTCACCACAAAGTAGCAGTGACAGCTGGTTTGGGCTGTGGTGTGGTTGAGACAACTGCCCTGCAGACCTTATGGATTCCCACTCCTTTCTTTGCAATTTCTTTGAGTGTACTGACAGCTTTGTTCACAGGGATGCTGAATTATATGGGGAGAGAATATTTGGGGAGCAGAAACTAAGGCCCTGGGGCTGTATTTGGAAAATAATAAGCCCCAGGCCATGCCCCAAGTGAAGGCTGCTTTTGAGATGCCTCTTTGCCATGTTTCTGAGGCCTCATTTAAGGAACAATAATTCTCTGAAGTTCTGTTGTTTGGGAGAATATTTGTTTTGCTTTTGAGACAAGACTCACATATGCCACATTCAATCAGAATAAATTTACTATGTAGCCTGGGGTAACCTATGACTTCTGGTCTTCTGGCCTCTATCTCCCAAGAGGTTGAATTACAGGTATACATTACCATGTGGATTTGTGCACTGCTGCGGAAGAAATACAGGGCTTCAAACATGCTACCTAAGCCAACTCTCCATTCTTTCAATGATCAAACATGAACTCTAAGGCAATAGGTTTGGAGACAAGAAACATTTGTAGTCAAAGCCATTGAGCCTGACAGGCATTATCTTAGGCTGATGCCCTGAATATACAGGCCATGGCTTCTTTTGCTTAAGTGAAAGAGATGGGTTGGTGCTGTCAAAAGGGACAGAGCAGGACACCAGCTGCAGGCCAGAGAGCAAAACTTCCTGAGGAGTCTCAATGAACACAATTGTCTGTGATTCACCAGAAGCTGGTGACTCAAAGTCTCAGAGACATTAGCTAATTGTGAAACTGTTAACAGGCAATGAGTGATGGAATCTCCCTCCACTCCAAGCCAATACCACTCTTGGACATCAGATGTCCTGGGTAACCAACACCCTTGCCCTGGGTCATAACAAGCCAGAGGTCCACATATGGAAGCTGCTGCAGTTTTTGAGGTGTAGAAATCCATTGATGACTGAATTCTGAGAAACAGCCTTGACTTTTAAAGATAGAGACTCACACACTTGAAAAACAAGAGACCCAGAAATGGCTCTATACACACTACAGGAAGTACAAGGAAAGCTGCTTAAGGAAAGGATAAGGATTATCTGTGAGCATTTTCCGTCCTATCAAAACAAACAAGACTTATGTGGTTGTTAAATGCTACAGTACATATAAACTTCTAAATGCTCTGCCATTTGACAAGCCCTGGTTCCAGATGCTCAGTATCCCCAGAGTACCCAGCAGCCATACAGAATCCCAGTCCAGCTCAGTGTTCCCAGCAGCATAGAACCAGAATCTCATTTTATCAGGATCCAGGTGCTCTGCAAATCCATTGAAGCTAAGAAGCATTGATGTGCAGTCATTTGCCTCTGTGAATTACAACTGCCTCCAAAGAACCTCATTTACTTTTTTTTTTAAGACAGGTCTCTATTTCAGCCAAGGATCACTCTAGACTTTTGATCCTCATTCCTCGGTTTCCTGAGTAGCTAAGATGTCAAAACAGGCACCATAATACTTTGCTCATGTGGTGCTTGAGATTAAACTCAGGGCTTCATGCATAGTAGGCAAGTACTCTACCAAATGAGCTACATCCATAGCCCAATCACTTATCAAAAATAAAAATCCTCTTAGGCTTTATGATACATAATCCTGCAACACTCTAAAGATATGTCTGTAACATGAAACCACACCCTGCTTTCATAGAGTTTATGTTCAACCAGGGAATAAACATTCTCTAGATAACATGGCTAAACTCGGGGTGATACTGGGACAAAAACCACACATGGCGGCACAATAGAATGACAAAGATGTGAGGAAGAAGTCCCCCTGAGAGATGTCATTCTAACTGGCTCTTGAAAAATAGAAAAACCCAGCCTCACCAAGAAGTATAGCAAAGGCCCCAGGACAGCCATTGCAAAACCCCTGAGGCCAGCATGTGTGGGGCAGGTCCAAGGAACAGGAGGGTATGCATCTGCAGCATTGTGTGTAAAAGGAAGGCAGAGGCAAGGGAGGAGGGTTATATGCCATGGTGAGAAACTTGGGTTTATTCTAACTACAGGAAGTCAATACGGGAAGTCACAGCAGAATTGAGGCCTGTTTCACATCTAAACAGCACTCATTGTGTTGTGTTAAATTCTGGTGGTCAGGGTGTAATCAGGACCCAATGGTACGGCTCCTTCCTGTTCTATAGAACATCACTGATACCTCTGTTCTCCTGCGCTTGGCTTCTCCTCACTCTGCTTCTATCCAAACTTTGCAGGGTAGCTGGTGTGGACAACAGGTTAGATCCAATGAGGGAAGGTAAAACCAAACTAAACAAAGCAGGATTCTTGTTTGACAAGCATTTTAAAAGTTTCAGTATAAACATGCTCTGCAAGATGAGATGTCATGGAACCAGTCACAAAAGTGGTTCTGTAACTCAGAGGGAAGGTGTGGACCTGAGATGTCAGCAGAAAGGGAGTTGTGTAAATTATCTGGGAGGAAGAGAGAGGCAGGTGGCAGATGCAGAGCCTTAGAGCATCAGCACTTAGGTAGACCAAGTAGCAGAGATAGATCCCCAAAAGTTACACAGAAGCTGCCAGTGCCAGCAAAGAAAAGCAAGTCATCATAGGGGAGCAGCAATAGCAGGGGTCATGAGAGATGGGTTCTGTAAAAAGGACAGAGAGAATTAGTCAGTGGAAGGTCTTACTTGGGTTTCCCCAAGATGGAGTTTCCCAGAACAGCATACTTGATACAAAATACTGCACATGGAGAGAGATGGCTGCAGGAAAAAAGGCCCTGAGTAGGACAGGACCTTGATACTGGCTTCTGGTGGGAACAGGAACAGATGGGCACAGGGAGCAAAGTGGGCAGCTTCACCTGGCTGTCCATTTCCTTGGTGAAGCACTAGGGGAGGTCATGTGTTGGCCAGAGGCCAGCTAGAAGGGACATGCGATGGCAATGTGAGCACCAGCAGCAGATATAGAGATACAGAGAAGCTCATGTGGTGGGAAGTCATATAGTCCAATATATAGACTTTCCCCTCTTTTCGAGCCTTTGTAGAATAAGCGCCAACAAGAAAAATGGTTATATTCTGGTCATATTGCTGGTTCATCTGTTCCTCACAACTCAGGGAAGGCAAAGAGGAAACCATGACACTAGCCCCAGAGAACATATTGCCTGGACTGCTGGTCTACCCACCCACCCCCACTCCCACCCTGGGCTGCTCCCTAAGAGCAGTGCCAGATCGATGTCCTTGCCTTCAGGACCTAACACCAGATCTCCGCACCCTGGACTCATCTTCACTGAGCCTTCCTTGCCTTTGCCCCTGGGAAATGTTCCCACTGCGGTTGGCTTCAGGCACAGGCTGATAAGATTCTCCTCTGAGTTTTCCTCTGTCTCCTTTTCAACTGAGTGCATCAAAACACAGGACTATGATGAAAATATCTGGCTTGAAGTCAAAACTCTAAGCTCTGAGTCCACTTATGATTTTGGGAAAATTACTTTTCCTCTTTGACATCCATTCTCTGTCTTTTCAACAGCAAGAGGATAAGTGGGGGTAGCCACAGTAGTAGCACCCTCGGAATTCTCATGAAGACAAAAAAACATCCTTCTCCAACCTCCTGTTCCACAACCCCTCCCCAACACACACACACACACACACACACACACACACATACAGAGATACACAGAAGCTGCAGTGTTATTAACATTGGGCAGCAGAGAAGAACCAGTTTACAATGAGAACTTTACTTGAGGCTCAACATTTAAAATCTAAGAACCCCGGTCAGGCATGGTGCCATATACCTGTAATCTCGATAGTGAGGAGACTAAGCAGGCTGATTATAAGGTCAAGGCCAGCCTGAACTGTGCAAAGAGACCTAGAGAAATCTAAGAGCCTAGAGGAAGGTAACAGTACACTATTATGGCCACATAAGGAAAGCTGGATACACTGTGGGTCCTGAGTTCCTCACAGCAGGACAGAGGTGCTGGGCCACAGCATCATTGTATGAGTTTGTGAACAAGCTGCCCCATCCCACAGCAGAAATACTTGCTGAGGGTAGAGAGTGGGCATTTAAGGAAATAGAATTCTGGGGCTGGAGAGACACTGTAGCATAAAAAAGAAGCTGACATCCTCAGGATGATGCCTGAGGCCCTTAGTGTTAAAGGACAGAACTGACTACAGCAAGTTTTCTGACCTCCATCTATGTGCCGTGACATGAGTGTAACCCCACTACACACAATCACTGAGTGACTGAATGAATGAATGTTAACAAAATTAAAAAAATTAATTAAAATTAAAAAAAAAAAACAGTTCTGATGCTGAGCTAATCTGGTGGTAAGGATTTCCACAACAAAATAAAGATGAGTGTACACTCACAAACTGAAACTCAGAAAATCCACCAAATCTGTAAAGGAAAAGAATTCAAACATGACTAAATTTAAGAAATGCCATTTCCTGACCCTGAGTTCACCAAGAGAAGACATAAAGCAAATCCAGGGAGACACGGGAGAAGCCCAATGTCCGATGACACAGGGAAACCAACAACAGCCCCCCAGGACACAGGTAAAGGAGACAGGGTCAGAAGTCAGAGCATTTATGCTGGGGCTGCAGTAACATGGATATTCTCTTGAAAAGAAAATCTTAACCCTTTTAGTAGCCTTAAAAATATTAATGTCTTTGCTTCGGCAAATTTATTTTTATGTGACAATAACAAATATTAAACAATAACAGTGAGGCAATAGCCTAGAAGAGAGAAAGTAGTTATTGCAATATTTTCATAACCACGTAAGATTATAAACAGCCTGAAACCCTAAAAGTAAGGAAATGATTATATGAACAGTGGCAGATTTAAGCTGATAAACTACTATTATGTACATGTAAAAGTTATTGTGAAGCAATATAGTAGTAACATCACAGGAAAGAAAGGCTTAGGGTACGCCTAGCACACAAAATCAGACTTCAGCTGGGATGGAGAACACGCCCGTGTGCGCGGGAGTTGCAAGGATATTTGGCTGAACAGAGAACAGCTCCTGGGAAGCAGGATTCCAGTCAGGTCTTGTCTTTCTCATTTCTCTGACTGTTCCCACTAAGCTCTCAGGTGTAACTGGAGGCACAAAGCACATGTCTTCTCTCCTGCACCTTTTAGTAGGTTTGGTTTGACACGGATGATTTCAAGAGTACTTCTGGCAGTGATCTGGTGTCCAGTTTTTCCCGTTAACATGCCCTAGTTTTGGTGGCCTCTAGGTTGCCTTTCTCTTTGGATCCCAAGCCAGCTGTTCTCTGTAGCCAACTAGGAAGTGTCCTCTTTAGACAAACAAACAAGGATTATAAGAAAACAAACACAGACTAACAGCAACAAAATACTGAGGTGTCCCTTGGTCCTATGATGGCTTCTCCTTGAAGCTGTCACCTCTGATATTTGCCTGGTAAGGGGCCAGCCTACAACTTCAAAGCTGGTCTGTCTCTGTCTGTCTGTTTCTCTTTCTCCCTTTCTCATAGTGTATTTGTTGGTGGATCTTTTCTTATATATCTTCCTATATTCTATATTTTTCTGATTATTACTTCTATCTTCTATATTTTCCGTGTACATTAGCATGACTGATAGGCCAAATCTAGCCCATGGCCTGCCTTTATTTATAAAGTTTTATTGGAACACAGTCACACCCAATTATTTACATATTGTCTGTGGCTGATCCCAAGTGATGGTAACAGAGCCAAGTGTTCATACCATAGAATCTGTGATCCACAACACCCCAGATATTACTGTTGAGTGTTTTTGTGGAAGAAATTTGTTTGATTCCTGATCTGAACACTTGATTAAATTCAGCTTTAATCACCCTCCAAATTTACGTCACAGGTGGCATTTATAGACTTCCATGGCAAGTGAGTAATGACTGGCTATCTTCTTTTTTTGCAATGTTAGCAGCTATTATTGCTTAGAATGGAGATCCATTAAGCCATTAGGGGTTACCAAATGGTGACACCCTCACTCACCCTGCCAGTCTAATTTATTAGCTATTATGCTTCTACAAACAGAAACTTTTTCTTACCTAACTATTTTGTTACCTAGAACAAGTGTTCTTACGGAAATTAAAAAGATAAAATGCTTAGTTCCTCCCTTTATTTAAAATGCTGACTCTTCCCTTCCATTTAGCAGGGTTTTTACTTTGGTGCTGTTTATTTGTTTCTGTTTCTGTTTTTGTTGGTGGTGACCTATCTGAAGCAAGGTCCTATTATATAGTCCAGAATGACCTGGATCATCCCCATGATCATCCTGCCTCAGCCTCCCAATGGGTGGAATTATAAGTGTGTGCTGCAACACCCAAGTCGATCTACTAGTTTTCAAGGGAGTGAATTGTTGGTTTGTTTTCTTTTATGTTTCACTGTGAACTTCTGGACTTTACTCATTGTTAGTCTTACTTGAGTATATTCTTGGCCTGTTCAAATAGCTGTGGACCCTCTGCTATAACCCTAATGCTCTTTGATGGCTTCCTTGCTAACCTAAAATGACAAAACTTCTAGATCAGTATTCATCTGCTTATCTGACATTGGTCATATTTGCTTTAATTTTTGTTTGTTTGGATGTTTTGGTTTTCTTGCAAATCCTCTGACTTTATATTTTTACTATATATAGTCTGAAAACAGGGGTGACATCATCCTTGTCTGATTCCTCTCAGGGTAGGCAGTGAAATGTGGCTTTTTAGGACACACATTTTCAATTCTACAGGTCAAACTTGGTTAAGCAGATTAGAGGCCAGCATATTTTCTCCACATCCTCCTACATTCTCCTTGCTGCTTTCTGGCCCTGTGATTGTTCCAAGCAAACCCCACAGTGCCCTGGGGTGGAGCATGAGTCTCCAGTGGGGAATCTCCCCAGGTCTCTGCTTCCCATCATATAGACACAGAGGACAGTGAGATGACCCTACACATCTATAACTATACACCCCAAAGTGTCCAAAGTGGCACGAATAATAAGAGGTAGAACTAGAACCTATACCCAGGCTTCCCCTTTAAGTATTTCTTTACAACCTGCCCCCCACATACCCTAACCACCATTGCCAGTAAACACAGTGAGACTAGATGCATTGATGACATGCATCTCTGTACAAATAATCAAGCTGTAATAAAGTATAGTGATATATAGTGTCTAATAAAGTTTGTCTAAAGATCATAGGACAGAGTCAGCCACAGAGTTAGCCATAGAGATCAGGCAGTGGTGACACATGCCTTTAATCCCAGCACTAGGAAGTTTGAACCAGGAAGTGATATATCTGGACAGAGAAAGGGATAGAAGGCAGGAGGAGACAGAGTTTGACCTCCTTCCCTTTTGGCTGAGGACTCAAAGGCATTCAGTCTGAGGATTTGTGGAGACAGGCCTGCGGAGTTGGCTAGGTGAGAAGTGGTTGTGGCTTGTTCCTCAGTCTCTCTGATCTTTCAGCTTTTCCCCAATATCTGGCCCCAGGTTTTTATAAGGCCAATTAGGATTTGTGCAATAATAAAATGTGATGACAGTAGTGTGAGCAGACAAAGAACCTGGTGACATGCCCTATTCCGAAGGTTTGTAAGCAAGACTCAGAAAAGTCTATCCAGAAAGAAAGAAGGAAGATGAGACTCAGGAGATAAGCTAGGCTGAGCCAGGAAACAGGGAAGGAAAGAAAAGTTTCCCTGGAAGACAGTCTGAAGAAAAGCCTCAAGACTTGAAAGGGTTTAAGGAACAGCCATTGAGTCTTTGCCAACCCTTCACATGGAGAGGTAGTGCCTGTTTGTCTTCCTCTATTTTAGGCTAGCCTTGTCACTGTCTTTGATCAACAAACATGGTAGACATGTTATCTTGCGACAACTTGCCAGGGTGGAGCCTTAACAGAGCCTCAGCTTTTGCTTGGATAGTTCTCTAAGCATCTAGTCACATGCTCTAAGTTCAACCATGTGAGGTGATCACCTAGCAGAGAAGACAAGCACTCTATCATGGCCCATTTTATACACCAATGTGACAGGTCATGGGCCTAGCTATTTGATCAAACAAAATTATAGGTGGTTCTGGAAGAGTATTTTAGGATATGATTAACACTTAATTTAGAAGACTTGGTAAAGATTGCCCCCACCTTGTGAAATTATTCCATCAGCTAAAAGATCCAACACTGTTGACTCTCCTGGGTAAGAGAGAGCTCTCACTTCCTGACTGCCTTGAGAGAGGAACACAGACTTTAACACACACACACACACACACACACACACACACACACACACACACACACACCTTTGATTCTTCTGAAACATTGGCTGTTTCCTCCTGGGTCTTAAGTCTTCTAGCCTTTAGAGGGAACTACACCATTGGTTCCCCTGCTTCTCAGGCTCTAATATTTGAACTAGTAATATCTTACTGGCTCTCCTGAGTCTCAGCTTGCCAATGCACTTTGTAGATCTTAGGACTCTCCCACATTCATGATTCCATAAGCCAATTCTTCACTGTAAATATTTTACATACATAGCCTTTTGGTTCTGTTTCACAGGAGAGCTCTGGCTAATGTGTATCCTCTGACAGACTACCTCAGCTGCACTCCTTGCCGCTAGCCCTGTGGGCAAGTCATCTTGCCTGATAGAACCTTCACATGTCCTAGCAAACATCCCATAGGATAAAAAGGGCCACCCAGCGAGGATGGTCAACTTGCAAAATCATAAGAATCCCAGTCACTGATGTTTGGGGACTCATGATGCAGCAACAGATAATGAAACAAGGAGGGACAGGGTGGGGCAAGAGAGGGAAGAGATGGAAAGTGGGCAGTGCTAGATCATACAAGACATTGTAGCCATGGAGATTTAGGTTCAGAAGCTAACGTTTCATTTGCCCCAGTTCCCTGTGTTCTGTCTCTCATTGTCTACCATTCTACTTTCAGCTTAAGATTCATTGTCAAAGTGCTATATAGTATGAAACATCAAGAATTAACCAGTACTAGTATATAAACTACATCATTACCACTCCTGCATGCATTTTTTTTTTTTTTTTGGTGTGTGTTTACACATGCATGCATGTAGAGGCTAGAGTTCAACCTCAGATGTCGTTCCTCGGGAGCCATCTACGTTATTTTTTGAGATGGTGTGTTTCACTGGCTTGAAGTCACCAATAAGGCTAGACTTGTCCAGCAAGTGTTAGCGGTCCACCTCTTTCAGTCTCCCTGGCTTTGTGATTACAAGTGTACAGTCCCACAACTAACATCGTATATGAGTTTTGTGGATCAAACTCAGGTCCTCGTGACTGTTGCTGGTTGGGCTGTCTTCTTCCTCAGCACCAAAAATCAGTTCTTAAATCCCAAGAAATCCAAGTGTGCAAGAATGTAAACTGAATTATTGTTATGGCTGGAATTTGACATCCCCTAAAGATACACACTGGGGCCTGCCTGCCAGCTGATGGGCTTTGGAAATGATTGGGTCCTAGGAGCTCTGAGTCAGTGAGTGGATTAATCCCTTGATGGGTTCACAATATGCTGATACTAGATGTTGGAACCTAGTCAGGGAGAGTGAGAAAATAAACCTTCTCCCTAGGGCCTTCTTGTTTTTCCTCTCTGCTTCATGCCACCTTAGGGTAAGTCCATTTGCTCTGCCACACACTGTCCCCCATGACACTGTCTCACCAAAGGCCAGAAATAAAGCAGCCAGCTAATAGTGGACAGAAACCTCTTAAAACTATGAGTCAGAGTGAATCTTTTCTAAGTAATTTTTCTCAGATATTTGACACAAAGATGAAAAAAAATGACTAACACAGCTTTCAAAACCTAATGGGCCTCAATCTACAGTTTGCATGGAGGTAGAAATCATCCCATGTGAATGTCAGTCCTTCCTTTATAGCTGGCTGGCCAGTTCATCATTTATGTCAGGAAAAGCCACAGATCTAAAGAATAATGCTATCTTCCGAGTCTCTCCAGTTCTTGATACTTAAAAGGGGAAATTGTTAGACTTCAAAAAGATTTAACCCCAATTATGCTTCACATGCTTGGTTTTTACCATTGAAAGCCATAGCTCTCCAGACGGCTCTCTGCTACATTTGATGCTTCCTCTATTTATGTCCCAGAACAATGAATACAGAAAGCATTTGTAGAGGCTGTAGCAGCAAAAGGAAGAACAGGTGGTGCTAATGGACTGAACAAAATCAAGTTCAGCAGAAGCATCCTGTTACTATGCTCAATACTGTCTGATACAACATATCCTGTTACTATGCTGAATACTGTTTGATACAGTACATCTTGTTACTATGCTATATACTATCTGATACAAGTTATGTGACACAGTGCACCTCACTGCTGCCATTTCTACCTACTTTGTTAGTATAAATACCTCAACTCCTACTGTGTTTACAGGACCTTCACAAGGATCAAGATAGTCAGTAGTTCAGAATAGGAGGAAAAGGGCTCCCAAAACCCCTCCCTTCGGAACAGCTATTGAGCTGGTGACTTCTGGAGGAGAGTCAATTTTCTTTACGGATGTAGTCTTTGTATTTTTCTATTGCTATGATGAAACACCATGACCAAGGCAACTGAGAGAAGGGGGGACTTATTTAGGGTTATAAGAGTCTACCACCATCATGGCAGAGAAGCATGGCAGCAGGGAAGAGTGGCAAGTGAAACACCAACCTGAGATCTGAGAGCTCACATATTAAACCATAAATGGGAAGCAAAGAGGGTACATTTGAAATGGTAAGAGTCTTTTGAAAAGTCTGTCTCCAATGGCATATTTCCCCTAGCAATGCCACACCTCCTAAGCCTCCCCAAGCAGTGCCCATAACTAGGAACCAAGTATTCAAAAACTAAAGGCCGTGGAGACATCTATCATTCTAACCACAGTCCCTGACAAATTAATCATGCTCCAGTGATGGCTCGACATCCATTAGTACATGAGCATCACAAATTAGACTTGGTGGATTATTTTTTAAAAATTCTTTTTAAGTACATGAAGCTGGGAAAGAGTTAAAGGGTGGATCTGGGAGAAGTCAGAGGGAGGAGGGTGGTGATACATTGTGTAGGCTCAAAAAAGAAAATAATAAAGTTTGCCTGAAGATCAGAGAACAGAATCAAGCAGAGAGTTAGCCATAGAGGTTAGAGAGTAGTGACACATGCCTTTAATCCCAGCAGTTGGGATCCCATGCCTCTGTTCCATGTACTAAGAATCACACATGCCTTTAATCCCAACACTATGAAGTTTGAAACAGGAAGTAATATAGCTGGGCAGAGAAAGGAATATAAGGAGGGAGGACAAGATCTCCTTTTGGCTGAGAAGTTGGCAAGACTAGACATGACTGTAGCTTGTTCTTCTATCTCTCTGATCTTTTACCATTTCCTCCAACATCTGGTTCCAGGTTTTTAATTATAGGACCATTTAGGATTCATGTAACAAATGTCATCCAACTTTTGGAGCACAAATTCATACACACACACAAAAAAAAAAAAAAAAAAAAAAAAGCTTGCCTGTGGCTTTGCAGCCACCAGTACAGGCCATAGCTACACATGGCCAGAGTTACTACCCCAAAACTAAGTTTTCCTTCAGAGTTAGCCTCTCACCACCAGCCAGTGCCGCCTTTAAGGCAGTTCCCGCCACACATGTTTCTTTCCCACAATCCCATGGGTATGCTTTTCAGACAGCAGGTTCCCTCTCCTGGTAGGTTATGGCTTTCTCTGGACCCCCTCCTCAGGCTGCTGCCACACTAGGTAGCCGCCTCACACTATCATCATCTAAATCATCATGGTCAGCAATTGGTGAGTCAATTGGGATTTCTTTAAAAGAGGAATTAGTTTAAGACAGAGAGAGAGAGATTTCCCCCACATTAAAAAAGGGGGGGAATGATATTACAATAAAAGGTCTTTGGTCTCTGTTTGATAATACGCTAGATGGCATGAAAATGGAACAATTAGCCTAGTCCACAGTCCACCCAGATCACGACGGGCGTGGAAGCAGCGTCGGAGCAGTAGGCTTGCTGGGTAAGAGGTGAGAGGTGGATCAGTAACCTCTGCTCCCGATCCACAGTTTACCCAGACCACAGCTGACATAGTCCCTGGGTACACAGCTTAGAGGTGAGAGGTCAAGGGGTGACTTCTGCCCCCAGACCACAGCTGGCATCATAGCATTACAACCTCACAAGAACAGCCAACCCACTGAGTACACAGCTGATTAAGAGCCCTCAGACCAACAACCCACTAAGAGCTGGCCAAGAACTAACCAAGTGTGAACTGAGAAAACAATGGGTAGATGCTAGTGCAAAAATACACATAACAACACAAAGATCAACAAGACACCACCAGAAAAAGCAAGTAGTTCTATAGCTTCAAGATCTGAACATAACAATGAAGAAGAAACAGAAGGAAATGACCTTAAAAACAGATTTATAAAACTGATTGAAGCCTTAAAAGAGGATATTAGAAACTCTCTTAAAGAAATAGAAGAAAATATAAACAGAAAATTAGAAGAGATGAACAAATCCCTGAAAAAAAAAAAAGAAAGAAAACCAAGAGAGAAAACAAACAGGAGAAAGAAACTTTACAGGAATTAAAATTTGAAATAGAAGCAACAAAGAAGACACAGACCAAGACAAAGCTGCAGTAGAGAATCTGAAAAAAAAAAAAGACCTGGAACCACAGATTCAAGCATAACCAGCAGAATCCAAGAAATGGAAGAGAGAATTTCTTGAGTGGAAGACTCAATAGTGGTAATAGATACATCAGTTAAAGAAAACATTAAAACTAAAAGAGTCATAACACAAAATGTCCAGGAAATTTAGGACACCATGAAAAGACCAAACCTGAGAATAATTGGAATTGAAGAAGAAGAACACCAGCTCAAAGGCACAGAAAATATATTCAATAAAATAATAGAGAAAAACTTCCCCAACCTAAAGAAGAAAATGCCTATAAAGATACAAGAAGCCTACAGAACACCAAATAGACTAGACACACAAAAAAAAGTCTGCTTGCCATATAATAATCAAGCCACTAAACCTACAGAACAAATACTGAAAGCTGCAGAGAAAAAATGGAAAATCACCTATAAAGGCAGACCATCAGAATAACACCTGACTATTCAATGGAAATAATGAAAGCAAGAAGGTCCTGGTCAGACATTATTCACACACTGAAAGTCCATGGATGCCAACCTAGACTACTGTACCCAGCAAAACTATCAATCAACATAAATGGAGTAAATAAGATATTTTACGATAAAACCAGATTTAATCAATACCTAACCACAAATCCAAATACTAGGTCATAAAGCAAATAACAGGTACAAAAAAAATGGGTATAACTCCTTGTACCATATCAGATCACCATAGTCTAAAGTTAGAGTTCAACAACACCAAAAATTACAGAAAACCTACCAACTCATGGAAACTAAATATCACTCAACTGAACCACCTCTGGGTCAAGGAAGAAATTAGGAAAGAAATAAAAAACTTCCTAGAATTTAACAAAATGAATCCACAACATACCCAAACTTAAGGGACACAATGAAGGCAGTCTTAAGAGGAAAATTCATAGTACTAGATGCTTACATGAAAACACTAGAGAAATCTCACACAAGAGAACTATCAGCACAGATAAAAGCCCTAGAACAATTAGAAGCAAATTCACCTAGAAGGAGTAGATGGCAGGAAATAATGAAACTTGGAGCTGAAATCAATACAATTGAAACACAAAAAATAATACAAAAAAAATCAATGAATGAAAGAGTTGGTTCTTTGAGAAAGTCAACAAGATAGATAAACCCTTATCCAAACTAATCAAAAAACAGAGAGAGAGTATCCAAATCAACAAAATCAGAAATGAAAAGGGGGACATAACAACAGACCCCCCAGGAAATCCAAAGAATTATCAGGTCATACTTCGAAAAAGCTATACTCCACAAAAATGGAAAACCTAGAAGAAATGGACATCTTTTTGAACAGGTACCATTTACCAAAATTTAATCAAGATCAGATTGAAGACCTAAACAGACCCATAACACCAAAGGAAATTAAAGCTGCCATTAAAAGTCTCCCAAGGAAAAAAAGCCCAGGCCCAGATGTTTCAGTGCAGAATTCTACGAGACATTCAAAGAATTATTACCATTACTCTTCAAACTGTTCATACAGTAGAAAATAAAAGAATATTGCCAAACTCTTTTTATGAGGTCACAATAACCCTGATACCCAAGCCACTCAAGGATGCAAAAAGAAAGAGAATTACAGACCAATTTCCTTCATGAACATTGATGTAAAAATTCTCAACAAAATTCTGGCAAACCAAATCCAACAACACATAAAAAAAAGTCATTCACCATGATCAAGAAGGCTTCATCCCAGAAATGCAGGGATGGTAAAACACAGGGAAAACTATAAATGTCATCCATCATATAAACAAATTAAAGGAAAAAACCCACATATCATCTCCTTTGATGCTGGAAAAGCCTTTGACAAAATCTAACACTCCTTCATGATAAAAGTCTTGGAGAAATCAGGAATACAGGGAAAATACCTAAATATAATAAAAGGCAACTTACAAGAAGCCCACAGCCAACATCAAACTACATGGAGAAAAACTCAAAGCAATCCCACTAAAATCAGGAATTAGATAAGGCTGTCCTCTCTCCCCTTGTCTATTCAACATAGTAAGCAATAAAAGAACAAAAGGAGATTAAGGGGGATACAAATTGTAAACAACAAGTGAAGCTATCTCTATTTGCAGATGATATGATTGTATACATAAATGACCCACAAAATTCTACCAGGGAACTTCTACAGCTAATAAACACCTTCAGCAATATAGCATAATACAATATTAACTCAAAGAAATCAGTAGCCCTCCTATACTAAAGATAAAAGGGCTGAAAAAGAAATAAGGGAAACATCACCCTTTATAATAGCTGCAAACAGCATTAAATACCTTGGAGTAACTATAACCAAAGAAGTAACAGATATGTTTGACAAAAACTTTAAATCACTGAAGAAAGAAATTGAAGAGGATATCAGAAAATGGAAAGGTCTCCCATGTTCCTGGATAGGTAGGATCAACATAGTAAAAATGACAATCTTACCAAAAGCAATCTACAGATTCAATGCACTGTCCATCAAAATCCCAACACAATTTTTTACAGACCTTGAAAGAACAATACTCAATTTCATTTGGAATAACAGGAAAAACAGGATTGCCAAAACAATTTTGCTCAACCAAAGAACCTCAGGAGGTATCACCATTCCTGAGTCCAAATTATACTACAGAGCTACAGTAATAAAAACAGCTTGGTACTGGCATAAAAACAGACATGTAAATCAATGAAGTCAATTTGAAGACCCCAACATTAACCCACACACCTACAAACACCTAATTTTTGACAGAGGCCAAAAATATTCAATGGGAAAAAGATACTATCTTCAACAACTGGTGTTGGCATAACTAGATGGTAATATGTAGAAAAATGTAAATAGATCCAAACCTATCACCCTGCACAAAATTCAAATCCAAGTGGATCAAAGATCTCAACATAAACCCAGCTACACTGAACTTGATAGAAAAGAAAGTGGGAAATACTCTCCAACGCATTGGCACAGGTGGCCACTTCCTAAATATAAAACCAGTAGCACAGACACTAAGAACAACAATCAATAAGTGGGACCTCCTGAAACAGAGAAGCTTCTGTAAGACCAAAGACACAGTTAATAAGACAAAATGACAGCCTACAGAATGGGAGAAGATTTTTACCAACCCTACAAGTGACAGAGGATTCATCTCTAAAATATACAGAGAATTCAAGAAACTAGAACCCAAAACCCTTAATAATCCAATTAAAAAATGGAGCTCAGAACTCAAAAGGAAATTCTCAGCAGAAGAATTACAAATGGCTGAAAGGCACATGAAAAAGTGCTCAACATCTTTAGCCATCAGAGAAATGCAAATCTAAACAACTTTGAGATACCATCTTACATCTGTCAGAATGACTAAGATTAAAAACACAGATAACAGTCTATGCTGGAGAGGTTGCAGAGCAAGGGCAACACTCCTCCATTGTTGGTGGGAGTATTAGCTTGTTTAGACGCTGTGGAATGCAGTATGGTGGTTTCTCAGAAAACTGGGAATCAATTTTCCCAAGGACCCAGAAATACCACTATTGGGCATATACCCTAAAGATGCATATTTGCACCCTAAAAGCATTAGCTCAATTATGTTCATAGCAGCATTATTTGTAGTAGCAAGAACCTGAAAACAACCTAGATTTCCCTCAACTGAAGAATGGATTTACAAACTGTGGTACATCTATACAATGGAGTACTACTCAGCAGTAAGAAAAAATGATATCCAAAAATTCACAGCTAAATCGATGGATTTGGAGAATATCCTCCTGAGCGAGGTATCACAAACCCAGAAAGAGAAGCAGGGGATGTACTCATTCATTAGTGAACTTTAAAAACAAACAAACAAAAAATGTCATTGTATACAAGAGTTCAAGGCTAAAACATAGCTAAATGACACAGTGCTTCACTTCTGCATTGATGGCTTCTGGCAGGAGTATGGTTGAAAAAGGTCTTGTTTTGTTTAAGGGATTGGCCATAGGGTGTTTAATTATGCTCCAGTAGATCAATGAACAGCATGAATGGTCTTTCATAAATGGGGAGACAATAAGAGTGGGTATGAAACTGAAAGAACTGATAACTGAGTTTGGTGAAGTGTATAATGTAAAATCACCAAGTAATAATAATAAAAAAAATGAGAATCAAAAAAAGGAAATTGGAACAATTAAATGATAAAATAATTGGTGTAGATGGGATTTATATAATGTCTATTATAAATATTATTTGTTTGATCATTTTTGTCTTATCTTTTGAGGAAGTTGATTAATATGAGTGCCAAGATAAAAGTCTTAGAAAAACTTGTTAACACATATAAAGATATTCAGACCCAATTTAAAGGAGAACCAATCTCAATATTGCCTTTTAAGATTACAAAGAAACAGCCTAAGGCTTTCAATTTTATCTTTACAGGTATTGCAAAATGGTAGATATCCCCCCAGACTGTGTAAGAGCTCAGTGGACTCCTGTGGAAATGTTAGATTTGAGGAGATTCAAGGAAACAATAGTCTCATATGGCGTGCTCTCACCATTTATGGTCAACTTGTAATAGAATTATCCCTCAAAACTGGAGAGATTTGGTTAGAGCAGTTTTGGAGGCTGATCCCCAATTACAATGGAGAACTTGGTGGGAAAATGAGGCTAAGAGCATTGAACAACTCAGTAGGGCTAGAGAAATTGAAATCTCCCAAGAACAACTTCTTGGGGAAACAGATTATGCTGATACAAAAAGGCAATCTGTATATGATGACCACACCTTAGCTGTATGCTACCTGGTAGCCTTGAATGCTTGGGATATAATTGAAGAAATAGGGAAGAAAATTGAGTCATTTACTAAAGTTATATAAGGCCCAAAAGAAACCTTCATAATTTCTTACAAAAATTAACTTTAGCAGTAAATAGAATGATATTAAGCACAAATACTATGCAAATAATAACTGAATCTCTGGCTTCTGAAAATGCTAATTCAGAGTGCAGAAGGATAGTTAGTCCATTAAAGGCAAGATCAGCACCCTTGGAGGAATTGATCTAAGAGACAATTAATATTGGATCTCATAACTATGATAATGCTTAGATAATAGAGGTTATTTCCAGAGGTTTGAAGAAAAATCAAAATATCAGATGTTACAACTGTGATAAACAAAGTCACCTAAAAATGAACTGTAAACAGGGAATTCCTAAAAACAACATTTGCTAGGAATAAGCCCAACAGAACATCCCTCCCTTCTGGATTATGCAGAAGGTGTGGCAAAGTTAGACACTGGACTAATGAGTGTAGGTTAACAAGGGACAGACAAGGTAACTTTCTGTTGGGAAATGCTCTGGGAGGCTCTTACAGGTCCCCTTATCAAATTCAGTTTAGTCATTTTCTGCCATCATGGAAAAAAACTCCTTCCAGAGCAATTAAAGAACCTAATGTCTATAATAAAAACAAAACAAACAAGCAAACAAAAAAACCTCACATAATGCTCTGGGTGATAGAACAGCTATAGAAAAGAAAACAAAAATCAAGAGAAACCATAAATCAAATTTGATAAAGATTAGAAAGGAAAACTCCCCAAAGTGAGGGTTGGGGAAAGGTTTTGTTTTTGTTTTTCAGGAAAAAAACAACAACAACAAAACAAAAACAAAACAAACAAACAAAAAAAAAAACAACTACCTTGAGGAATTTAAAGGCCTTTGTAGAAATAAGCACCCACAAAGGAAGAGAGAACTACCTAGAAAAAATTACCAAGAAAAGGAATAATCTGACATAATGCTATATCTGGAGTCTCAAGGATGGGACCCCACAATGACGATTTCACATGGACTATGATAATGCCACTAAGATGATAAATACCATGTAAAAATCAATTTTGGACTACAAATTGCTCAGGAAAATTTCAAGGTGGCTAGCTGAGATGGTCCAGCCTTATAGACTACTCCAGCCAGAACTTGAGACAAGCCCTTATTGCATGAATTCAGATTGCATGAAAGAGACTCAGAGCTAAATATCGGGAAAAGGCTGAAATATCAGAAAGAGGAAGCACCACAGTCAAATCTCACTCAGCTATCTTCCAACTTCCTCAGCCTCTCCCGGTTGCTTCTGCCTCTGCTGGTTCCCTGAGGCCTAAAATGCTAACCTGGATGGGATACACCTGGCAGAAGTGTATCCCATCCAGGTTAGGATTAAAGGCAGGAACTACTCTATTTGGTAGCCAGCCTTGAACTCACAGAAACACAGAAAGTTCTGTAACTGGAGTTATGGGATTAAGGGCATAGATCACCACTCCCAGGCTTTTCCTGTGCCGGGATTAAAGGTGTGTGCCATTGAATCCAGCTGTTTGTCCTTGTACTCAAGGATCAAGAAATTCCTGAGCTGTCTGCAAAGGATTTGACTGTGTGCTGTCTCTGGATATTTCAGGTTTTATTAAATATATAACATACCACCACAAGCCCGGAACTCTCCCATTATGCAGAGACTGGACAACAAATAATACAGCTACTGCTTCTAGGATTTGACAATTAACCCAAACTTTTCTTTTCAGGATCCTCTAAAGATGCTTTCACCCCCAGACAACAGGGTGAAATTTTAGAACACAACACCCACATTCCCAAAAGGTAAAGTGGGTTGTTTAGGTTTTTCAATGAGTTATGGATAATTGTCATTGTTTAGGATGGCTGGTTACAAATTGTTATTGGTAATGGTTAGGAAAAAGGCTGAATAACAGAGATTAAATCTGGGGTTCTTGTTTGGAAACAAATGAAAATAGGAGATACAAATATGATAGGACAAAAAGGTAGATTACTAAATCTACTCCATAAAAAAGATATAAAAATAATAAGATAATAAAAAAGGTATAAAAATAAGATAAAAGGATAGGTTATTGAATCTACTCTGAAAAGAAGGAAATATAGATATGATAAAATAAAAAGATAGATTATTGAATCTACTTTTAAAAAGCAACTAATTTTTAAATATATTACATTGGATTAGATTTTTAAATATTATTTACAAATTGTATATATTAATATAAATTTGAGATTAATTTTGTTAGAACATACTGTACATATATTTCTACTCTTATTCAAGGTATTGTATCTAAGCTATTTAACAATGTAATGCAGATTTCTAGTCCTTGAAAGTTATTATTGCCAACTAATTAGGATATAAAAAAATGCAAGTTAGTAGTCATTACAATCAAACTTATAGGCATATTAGATGTGTTTTTACAGTATTTCAGATTATCTTCAAATATTTCTCATCTATAGAATATGGCATTTAAGATGTTTTAATAACATAGGTTCTTTTTTATGACAATAAGACATGTCTGCTTCCAGCAGTACTACTTCAGAGAATATGATGGGCATTGAAGAAATTCCATATGGAGTTTACTTTGTGGGAAAAGTTAGCCACTGTGCAAGAAAGTGCCCTTGCCTTGGCTGCTGACATTATGTTGTACAGATGAACAAACAGGACACAAAATAAAGAATTGTGGAACCTTGTCAAGACAAGGTAAAAAGGCTCTTCAGTATACCCTACTTCAGAGAAAAGTCTGTCAGATATGCTAGGCCTGTAGGCTGAAGATGGATCCTCCAATGTTGCAGAGGAACCTTGGGTGACTGTCCAGGCAGCCAGTTGTTTCTGTCATTTCTCACATTTTTTGGAAGTTGCTTGCTTGCACTTTCTGCTTACTCAGTTAATATATTTCCTTCTCAGGTCTCTGATGGAGTTGAAGACTAGATCATTATAATTATAGTTTTCCTAGTTATAGATTCAAAAGAGAAACTCATAGAAGTATAAAGTTTAAGAGATATGGAGCTGGAGAGATGGCTCAGAGATTAAGAGCACTGACTGTTCTTCCAGAGGTCCTGAGTTCAATTCCCAGCAACCATATGGTGGCTCACAACCATCTATAGTGAAATCTGGTACCCTCTTCTGTATACTGTATACATAATAAATAAATCAAAAAAATAGAAGTTAAAAAGAAAAAACATCAAAAGGTAGTTTTCAGTTGGTTATATAAGTTAGGATAGAAAGTGAATTAGGTACTGTGAAGGCATGAGTTTATCATTATAAACCTTCATTTCCGGAGAGATAGTGAAACTATGCCTGAGGGCAAGGCCCAGGTCTAAGAATCTTAGAAAGAATCTTAGGAATGTGCCTGATAGCCAATAGATTCAAAAGTTAGCTTCACTCCAAAAATTCAGCCAGCAGATTCAAGGATTGGGTTTGTGCCAAAAGTTAAGCCAATAGTTACTGTACCCCATACCCCTTTACCCAATCCTGAAATGCTAAGATATGTAGCAGCCCACTTATATATGCTTTAAAAAAACCCTCACTTCTGGGCTCATGGCCAAAACCACTGCACCAGTACAAAGGGTTTTGATCTGGGGTTCATTTGAGCCTGTCCAAAAGAATAAACTCACCCTCATGTGTTTGCAATGGAACCAGCTTCCTGGTGGTCTTTGGGGGTCCCTCAACATGGGTACAACATTACAACACTTTGGACTTATCAAACTAGAATAAATAATTAAATATTTTTTCTTAATTTGTCAATTGTTAGTGGACTTGACATTATTGATGTAATTCTTGCCTGTATATAGATATTGTAGTTACTGTGTATAGCTTCTCTTATATTAGTTATAATCTTTTTTTATTTTTAACAAGAAAGGGGAATATGTGATATATTGTGTAGGCTCTAAAAAAATAAAGTTTGTCTTAAGATCAGAGGACAGAGTCAGCCTCAGTTAGCCATAGAGGTCAGGGCATAATGGCACACACCTTTAATCCTACCACTCATGGATCTCTGGATCTCTGTGGGTTCAACGGCACACTTGGCTACATGAGATTTATCCAGTTCAGGAGAGAAACAGAGCACTTGGGATCCCATGCCTTTGCTCCCTGTATTTAGTATCACATATGCCTTTAGTCCAAACACTAGGAAGTTTGAAACAGGAAGTAATATGGTTGGGCAGAGAAAGGAATATAACGTGGGAGGAGACAAGATCTTCCCCTTTTGGCTGAGGAGTTGGCAAGGTGAAAAGTGGCTGTAGCTTGTTCTTTGGTTTCTCTGATCTCTTAGCATTTGCTCCAATATCTGGCTCTGGGTTTTACCGTTAATACCAATTAGGATTGTGAAATAGAAGAGTGGGAATGAATGTGATTAAAATGTACTGTATGCCGATATGAAATGCTCAGAGAATAAAAATTATATTTTTAAGAAATGCTGGACCGCCACGTTGTGTAGCATCAAGGTCAAGGTTAAGCTCATCTTCTGTTTCTCAGTGTGCACTGGTTGCCAGCACAAATCCCTTTCAGATCACTTCACCCTAGTGTCCTCTAATCCATCCTTTTTTTTTGAATGTTACATATGCTGAGTCTCTTTGAAAAGTTCTCTGATTGTGAAAGTGGCCCGCCACCCTGTATGACAGACTTTTTCTTGGAGTTGACTAAGTGCTTAACTTGAGGGAAGAAAAAAACAAACCTCTGAAAATCTCTGACAGCAGATGGCAAATGCACCTTTTCTCTGGGGCCAAATCTATTGGCTGCCTATATTGTGTTGACATAAATTTGAAAGACTCAGACACTCTTAACAGGAAAGAATGTTGGCCTGAGTGTGAGTGTGTGTGTGTTTATACGGGGGCAGGGGGGTGAAGTAGAAGGCGGTGTGCCAGAATATGAACATGATAATTGCTCTGACTGTGAAAACTGAATGGTGACTCATGGATCATGGTGACTTTGGATATGTAGTAAGAGACATCTATAACAAAGCTTGGAGCGGTAAAGAAGCACTCATAACAGGCTTTATTGTGTACTAAAGAGAATTAAATGAAGTTGGAATAAATGCAGTTTCCACACACATGAACAAATTATCTGGCTGCTTCTAGTTTACTCCTGGAAAAGGTGAACTGTCTATGTCCAGAGGCAGAAAATTACAGAAAGATTATTGACAAAAACAATCCTCCCTACGCAAAACAAACAGCAACTTGTGTGTGCTAAAATATCATAGTTTTTAAATGCTCTGAGGGCATGGAACCATAGAAACAAAAACAAACTAAACATCATAAAGGGCTGAGCCTTCCAAGAGGAAAAGTAGATGGAGCTACAGCAAGGCAGTGGAATAGTTCCACAGAAACAGTGCAGAGGGGCAGCAGGTGTTTAACAAGCCCAGAAGAGTGTGTGATTTTTGTGTCACTACCATTAGAATCCCTAGGGGTAGGACTGCATTGTGTATATCCAGCTCATTGAAGAAAGAAGGCACTTCAAGATAAAATGTTAAGGCCTATGTGGCAGCAGGAAGGTCCAGTTTCTTCTGATGGACTGAACCCCAAACACCTATACAAAGGCATATTTATTTAAAGTTACACAAAGTGTTTCCTTATACCAAAGTCTCTAATCTAATTTACATGTATTACTGAAGGAGAACATCACATGTCTCCATGACCTCAGTCCGTTATTATGCATCATGCGCAATAAACAATAATACAAAAGCCCCAGGTGTGCCTGAAGCGTCTTATGTCCGAAGTCATGGGAAGGCTGCAAAGCGCCTTCAGCAAAACAATTCCACAAATTACAGGAAATAATCACTGTTTTCAAGAAGGATTCTTCAGCGTCAAAGTACTTCTAAAAAGCAGTTGTTTATTCTAATATCTGCCCCATACAGTGATTCTGTTAAGTTCCTACACCACCAAGGAGTCCTACACAGAATACATCCTCATGAATCCTCAGGGAAGATTGGGCAGAGGCAGTAGAGAGGAACCATAATGAGGAAGATAAGTCTGGGAATCTTTTTAACCACAGATACGGGCAAAGGGGCTGAGGAATCTGAGGCCTATTAAAGATCATATCATGTCTTAGCTCTGAGTTCCTGACACATAAATTCAAACTTCCTGGAATTTCTTGAGTAACAATGTGATGTTAATGACTTATAATATTGAAGAGATGACCCATGATGGACTCCTGTGTGCTATCAGAGAATGGAGGGCCAAACACCAGTCAGGTGATTATCTCAAAAGGTGGGATTTCTAATGAGCCTGAGGGTGTCAGTAGATCTCAATGACAAGGGAAAAGAGTGACTGCTGAGGGGAAATGGATCTCAAACACAGCCATCACCCTGCTGATTCCAAACTGCATAGACTCACATCTTTCATACAGCATAGAGTACTGTTTATAACCTATACGCATCCTCCTGTATGCTCTAAATCCTCTCTGCATTATGTACCACACCTAATACAGTGTAAACATTATATAAATAGCTATCATACTATACTGTTCAATAAATAGAATTATTTAAGTTTGTATTTGTTCAACATAGGGTTTTTGCTTATTTTTTAGATTTTTTTGATTTGGTTTGCAGAGGAGGCATCAAGCCCAGAGTCTTACACATGTCAGCCAAGAGCTCTGCTATTGAGCTAGGTACTTAGGCCTTGGAGATAAGGTCCAGTCTTGCATTAAACTTGCTGTATAACCCAGGCTGGCCCCTGACTCATAATTGTTCTCCTCAGTCTCTCAAGTCCTGGAATTTTATATATATCACCATGCCCAGCTGAAAGATATTTTTAGATGGAATTACATGATATGGAAGGCTGGCTATAGATCTTAGCTAATGGTGAACTGGCTAACACAAAACCTAACCCTATTCAATTGCAAACAAAATTAAACCAGCACCTACATAAGAAGGTTATCAGAAATAGTATTTTATCTCTATGCTCCTTAACTCAAATGTTTTGATATGATCAAAAGTATTAAGACATGAAAAAGCATGATGTGATCTCTAGTTAAGAAAAGACATAGTTGGCATGAACTGAATTAAAGACTGCTGGAATTATTAAATGGTAACATTAAAATTGCTATAACAAAGAGTGGGAGAAAAGGGTAAAACTGCCTTTTTCATCGATAACAAAATTGTATTTGTATAGAACACCATGGTTTTTAGATCGAAATGAGTGGAATTAAGAAAATGCAAAGTACTAGATATCACAAATCCTGACCATGGTGGCACAGCCTTTAATCCTAGCACCGGGGAGACAGTGGCAGACATATCTACACTCTACATAGAGAGTTCAGGCAGGTCAGTCAGGAGTCCACACTGAGATTATGTCTCAAAAACTTAAAAAGTACAATTATTTGTTCTTCAGTTTTATTCATTCAATATGTTGATCAAAGAGTAAAAAATGCAGACAGAGGCAGGGTTTTCTGCCCTAACTGCCTGTTTCAAATACTCAGCAGCTGCTTCCCAAATTACTACACAGAGACATATTAAATATAAATGCTTGACCAATAACTCAGGCTTATTATTATTATCTAGCTCTTACATTTAAATTAACCCATTTCTATTCACCTATGCATTGCTACATGGTGTGGCTTTACTGGCCCTCTGGCATTTTGCTTCTTGGGTGGCTTTTTCACATCTCTCTTGACTCTGGCCCTCTTCATCTAGGTCCATTTAATCTTATTCTACCTTTCCATAGGCCAAACAGCTTTATTATTAACCAATGAAAGTAATGTATATTCACAGCATACAGAAGAATCATCCCACAGCAAAAAGAGGCAGTTTCCTTGGACTATGATATTAACTGGCAGTGAACTGAAGAGAGCATGCTGAATCTTGGATTGTTTTAATTGTGATAAAAAATGGTCTTATATGGGTGTATAAAACTGTAAAATTTAATTAAACTGTTCACTTTAGATTTATATATTTTCCCATGTATAAACTATATCTAAATTGAAAAAGCAATGAGTGGGCCTGGCCCAATGCCCACAATTCCAGCTCCTTCTCAGTGAGTCTTGGGACTCACCACAAGAACTTACCTCAAAGATGAATGGTAGCACAACCCTGATGGTATCTATTAAGAGAAAGAAAAAGAGTAACTACCACTACACTGGTCTAAGAACTAACACACTATCTGATTCCTGTCTTAATTCATTTTCTGTTTCTATAATAGAACCCTTGAAGCTGGAAATTTAATTTTTAAAAAGGCTTACCTTGGTTCATCTGCTCCTCTTCTTGTGAGGGCCACATGCTGTGTCACACCACGGTGAGGAAGCTGAAGTAGAGATGAGAGAATACAGAACACAGATTAGGGGAGGGGAGAGACAAGCGCTGGTTTGCATCCCAGCAGCCCATACTGTGGGAGCTATAATTCCTATAATGACAGCTTCTCAGGAGAGACATAAGTCCCTGCAAAAGCTCACTCAGTCTGAGCTCTGGTAGGGTCTAACACATCCAAAGCATAGCGATTTCTTCATTCCCACAGCTGAAAACTTGAGATGATTTTATTTTTCTGAAATACAGTAAAGATGTATTGCAAAGACTTGCTTATAGATGGTTGGTTAAATGCAGACCCCACTTTCTGTAGGAAGTAATGACCTAAATGATCCTAAGCACACAGGATAGCCTACAGAAGCTCAGAGGAAGTCAAAATACCTTAAGAATGCAACAGAACATGTTTTCTGGTGTAATAATCTTGCCACTGTAGAGGCCAACTCCACTAGAAACATAATGATGTTGAAAAGGCCTTTGATTATCGCTATCTGATGAAGAAGAGTTTTATGGGCAAGCAGGAATAAGAGGACATGTTCTGTAGTGTTTCTGAGGAAGAGGTCTGGGAGCTGTCAGAAATTATCCGAGTTCATTTTAGAATGGCCACATTCCTTTTTATGATGAGCGGATATGCATGGCTGATTCTATCCTGTGCCTGGCCATGATGACAGCTGCCATTTGGATCCGCTGTGAAGTCTTCCTGAGGGAATCAGGCTGTGAAAAGAGGAAGGGGTAGCAGTATGAATAGCATCAGCCTTTTCATTCTTTTCTGCATGGTGCTGAGATGTCAATACTCATCCCATCCCCAGGCCTAAGAGATAAGAATGAAGTAATGTCTACAAATCAAAGCTGCAGACAGGAAAACAGTCATCTCAGTTCCAATGACTGGCTAGATCTAGTTACAACCAACTAGTCTAATATAGTCTACTTATTTGATTTTAAAATAATTAACCACTGGATACATCAAATCTCCTTTGCTCTAGGGAGTAATTTTTATAGTACAAACACACTTTTTTGAAGTTGCTACGAGAATGTGAAAGCTTGCCTTCTTCCTTTGCAAGGGGTGGTGATAATACCCACTGTGGGGTAAAACGGCTACCTATCAGAGACAGAAGCTCCTGACAGTTCAGGAAATGCAAGTGACATCACCCCAGTGCGTGGGCATTAGTCTCTACTTGTTTCTGAGCCAGAGACAGGCAGGCTTTAGGGAGACTGAGTGTCCCTGTGTCACAGAGCAGGAGACTCAGAGGTTTCAAAAGATCACCTGGGCCACTTCATCCTACTTTGTGAGAACATTTATCAAGGACTGGCTCACAGACAGGGTCAGAAGGAGAATGAAAAACCTCTAATACAACAGGTATCAGATGGCTGTGAGGAAGCAGGGCCTGTGACCCCACTGGGAATCTTCAAATAGTTCTTCCAGAGGCCTGGGTGAATGGCCTGGCCATGTTGTCCTTACACCTCAGCTTCTCCCAGGGCCAAAGCTCCTCCCATGGTAAGTGTCAGGAAGCAACAATGACGACCACATTCATTTCTCGGATGGACAGCCCTAGCTGTCTTGGGTCCACTGCATTTTGTAAATGGCTAAAAATCACTGAACCTCAGTTTTCCTATCTCAAGATGGTGTTGCCAACACACAGAGCTCTGACTTCTGGTGCCCAGATCAACTATCAGAAATAGGTGTAGGCCAGCAAGCTGGCTCAGTGGGTAAAGGCGTATCTTGCCAAGCCCAAGCTTGGTTTCCCGGCCCCACGTGGTAAGAAAGGGAACTGACTCCTGCCAGTTGTCCTGTGATCTCCACACATGCTGTGGCTCACTCTCTGACACATGACACCCAAACAAATATATTTGATTTTGAAAATTAAAATTATACAATGCTGAATTAAGAGGGTCTTTCTGAAATGTAAAAGAGACTACTTCCAACAGGCTCAGATCCACATATGAAAACTTTGGACATCACTTCCAATTGTTAATATCACAAAAACCATAGATAGCATGGGAACTCCAGAAGGAAGCTTCCAGAAAAGCTTGCCCAACTCATTCAAGAACTAAAGAAAGCAAAAGCTAAAACTGAAATTCCCCTCTTGTTCTAACTTTTATATAACAGGTTTACTGAAGTGGTGGAAAGGAACCCAAACCTTTCAGCTCTCAGCCCCAGCCCCGCTCCCAAAGTTACGAGGATCTCAGGCAAGTTAATTAATGGCCCACTCATAAAGCATGGGCGATAGACCTGTATTTCAAAGTATGCTCAGAAGAATGAAATGAGATCATGGGAATCAGGCATGAGACTTGGTTACAAAAGAGCCGCAATCAGTGACAAGCCAGAAGCAAAACAAGTGAGTCAAGACTTCCAGCCTCACACAGACACCTCAACAGCAGCAGCACAGTCACCACCACCAAGCCTGCCGCCTTATCTGGCTTCCACAGACTCATCTAGGCTTGTTTCTACATTGCCTCTGCCCTGTCCCAGACATCCATACCAACATCCAACCCATGCTTCTCCCAGCCTTGGCTTCCCATACCCACTGCAACCCATATCACAAGGCTCAGGGCTCAGGAGAGAGAGAGCTAAAAAGACTCCAGTTTGTGGGCAGTCAGACTCCACCTCCTCATCCATGTGAGGCAGGTGACAAGACCTGGAGACAGGGAGGCTAGAGAGACAGGTGGGATGATGGCTGGAAAGTGCACAACACTTTATAAACAGAACAGGTTTAACAGCCTAACTCAAGATTTGGTTTAACTATAACACTGAGTGAAATCTCTTAGAAACTTCTACAAATTAAAATTCTAATTTGGGAGTAAAGCAAAAGAAAACATTAACTTTAAATGGTGATGGTGTTAGAGATGAGTAAAGTCAAGAGGGATGTCTCAGCAAAGTTAAGAGCGCTTGTTACTCTTCCAGGGGACCAGAGTTCGGGTCCTAGCACCATGTTTCTCATCTGCTTGTAACTCTAGCTCCAGGAGATCCAACACCCTTTCTAGGCTTTGTAAGTAAGCACATGAGCACACACACATACACACACACACACACACACACACACACACACACACACACGCTAATTATTTTTTTTAAATCTTTAAATATAGTGGGCTGTAGAAATGCCTCAGTAGTTAAGAGCATTGGCTTATCTTTCTAAGGTCTTGGGTTCAGTTCTGAGCACTCATTTGGAAGCTTACCATCTATAACTCTAGTTCTGGAGGATCAAATACTTTTTTTGTGGCTTCCTCAGGCAATGCATGCACACGGTACACATGCATGCAAAACACTCCCACATGTAAAATGAAATATATAAATCACTATTTTTTCTTAATCCATTCTGGGAAGCATTTCTAATATCGATGACATTTTCCCAAAGAAAGACATTGAGAGGACAGTCACTTAACCCCTTGATGGTGGTGCTCCCACGGATAATCACAGCATACCTCATCTTCCCAGACCCTACTCATCTTTCAGAGAACCAAGGCCTGGGAATGTCAGTCACTCAGGAGGGCATCAGAGAACTCATAGGGCTGGAGAAGTGACTCAGTGGTTAAAAGTACTTGCTGCTTTCACAGGCACCAGGGTTTGGTTTCCAGCACCCACACTGTGGCTCACAACCATCCTTAACTCAAGTTCCAGGGCTTCCAGAGTCCTCTTCTGCCCTCTAGTGGCACCAGGCATGTAGATGGTGTATATACATATATATATATATACAGGCAAAACACTCATACACATAAAATAAAAATAAATGATCTTTAAAAAACAAAACACCTAGTTCTGAATACTATCAGATCAGGAGAAATAAGCTTCTTGTCTTCTTGAAAGGGTGGATGGCTATGTCAGAGGTGGTACCAACACCATGTCAAATCACAAATCAATGACATCACTTTTCTTGGGCTCCATTTATAGTACTTATATGGCTGCTCAACTCACCCACTGTAAAAATAAACTCCCTCTTTCTGACATAAGACTCAGAGTTCACACCAGGTCTTTATACACCTGATCCCAGCCATGAAGTGTTCTGAGGCAGCCTGTCTGACAGTGGATGCACAGCCATGCTTAGTTGGCTAGTTTCATAAAGACACCATTCACCACAGGGCATTTATGAAATTCCCCCAATAATGCATACAAGAGGACGCCCTCCCCCCTAGCCCAAGACTCAAGAAAGAAGTGAAGGCCTCAGTGGCAGTAAAGTTGAATGATACTTGGTATGTAATTTGGGTAGAAAGTGAAATGCTGGGGTTAGGTGTAGTGATAGAATTAAGAGTGAGCAGGGGTGAGATAGGATGTGACAGGGTGAAAGGTGTATTATGAATAATAATTAGTTCTGGGACTTAGCTGAGACTCGAGGACCAGATAAGGACAATTCTGGGTAAAAAGTGGATAAGGGCACAGATGAGGATGTTTCAAACTTGGGTAAAGGTAAGAGAGTGACTAAGGATTGTCCTGGGCTGAGGTTCAGTATTTGGATAAGGATGCTCAGCCACACTGATTTCATAATGAATAGCATGATGGGGTCATGTCTGTCCTGTGCATTACTTGGCTCTCTTTTTAAAGCTAAAAGCTTGAGCCTTATTACTTGAGGTTAGGACATATGTCCTCAGCTACTTCTCAGGATCTGCCCTGCCACATGGTCTGAAGTCAACCCACAGCTACACCGAGACATCATCTGTGTCAGTGACCCTCCTTATCTTCCTGAGGACTTCTCCTTTTGCCTGAAAGAGTTATCTGGCAAGCACCCAAAAGTTCTCCAGGCCTGTGATGGGAGCCTAGAGTCCTGCAGGCCAGGCAGGTGTGGTGGGTTCTGGGCACTGCAACCTGTGATAGGGCCACCCAGGGAGGGAAAAGACAGGGAAATTGGGGTCAAGAGGACTTGTGTCTTGTCTTAGGCAATTAACTCCTTGGTCCTAATCTATAATGTGTTTTTTCATTCTTATCTGCCACATTTGTAAGCTGGGGGAATAATGCATATGGAAAGAGCTTCCCAAAATCGTTAAGACAGCACTTGCAATGAAGATCATATCTCTGCACCGAGAGCAGAAGGCAGCTGCTGACTGGTGGATGATCTGCCTCAGGCCTCTCAGAGGAGGAGCTATGGCCCAGTGGGTCTCCAGTTCCTCCTCACGGCATACTGGCTTTAACAATCTGAGTCTCACAGTGGGCAGAGCAGGAAGTGAATCTGGGGCAATGTTTACGTCACCCAGCCACTGTAACGGGACACTGGAGGAGCATGATGGCTTATCCCTGCTCATTTTCTGTCTGCTTCTGTTTCAGCCATGATGTGGGTACATCATGGTTTAAGTTTCAGTGACAAGTGCAGCTGGGTCCTTGCTGGATCCAAACAGGTGATCAGGTGTTACAGAGACTGACAAGCTGCTAGCCAGAGCTGGCCCAGCAAAGAGACTGAGAGGCAATCACCTATGCGCAGTCTAGGATACTCCTCACTCAAGATTTTTCTCCCATTGCATTCCTAAATTTCACTGTTAGAAAGCCATTCCTTTGACCAATCCTTTTAAAACAAAAAGGCTGCAGTGTACAATCTTAAATCCTGAGACCATCAAATTCTTCTTCTACAGCAGATCTTGCCAGTCTCCCATGATGGCTGTCTTCTCTGTGCCCAATTCTTCTCTGACAGGTGATCACATTCCCAGCCCACCAACATGCTCAGTTTTCCAACATCTCCATCTGTGGCCCAGACTAACCCCTTTGTGTACCACGCCTTATAGTCCTATGTTTTCCCAGATGCCCAAGTGACCCATAATGACAACCTCAAGACAATATGTCCATAGGAAGTTGGCACCTGTCCTTATTTCCTTCAGATACTCCCTGCCATGGTTTGCACACAGCTATGATGCTGTGTTCATACACATCGGAATTGGATCCCTGTGAAGAGGTAGTAAGAAAGTAGAAACAATCTGACCAGATTTTTATTATTTCATTTAGGCTCAATCCTCCTGCCTCAGCCTCATTTTGGGGACCTTGAAGTAATTAAGATTAGATAAGGTCAATAGAATAGAAACTAAGTGAGGACCTTATCAGACAAAAGAGACCAGAGGACACAGATGAACGGACACACACACACACACACACACACACACACACACACACCTGTTGTCTTGCATGGCATCCTGTACTACCTTAGGACACTACCAACAAGAAAGTCATGGCCTTATCTACTGATGCATACATAAGCCAAAATGAGCCTTTTTTCCTTCAGAGGAGCCTGACAATGCCTGGCCTATTTTGTTGCAATAGGAAATGAGCTGCTAGCCTTTCCTTCTCCCCAGAGCCCCTGGACAGTCTGTCTTGCCTCTCTTCTTGCTTTTACTCTCTCACTTTTCAACTCCCTTCACTTTGCTTGATTCACCTGATCTGCTCAGGTCCAGTCAACTTCCATCCAGCACCTTCTGTAATATCTCCCCACAAGGTCCCCTGTCCTCCAGCCATATCCTATGGGGTCCATTACTGATGATGCTGCTCCTGAACCCCACATCTTTAATAACTGTTTCTCAGCCATGGACCACAGGCCCTGCCATAAGACCCTGACCACCTGGCCCTAGCCTGGACCCATCTAGCTTCTTCTGCACAGCGAGCTTCCATCCAGCTGCAGATTTGGCATGTATGGGTGTTCAGTTTTAATTTCATTTCCAGTATTCTTTTCCTTCTGCTTCAGCAGGCTAGCTCCTGTTTCTCTTTACTGATTCATATCAAGGTCTCCTTTTCCCTTACCCCCAGTAGTAAACTGTACTGAGCTCCCAAAGCTAACCAGATCTTGAATCTTAAGCTTGTAATGTCACATTAAAAAAGCAAAGAGAGCTTCAGAGATGTGCTTAAGTTATAGAGCATATGATGAGGGTATGCTGACCACTTTTTCTGCTGTTGTGACCAAATATCTGACTGAAACAACTTAATGGGGAAGGATTTATTTTAGCTCACAGTTTGGAGGATTTATTCTATTGTGGTAGGGAAAAGCATAGCAACTCCACAGTGGGAGCAGTGTGTATCAGGCAATCCCAGTTTTATACCCTGGTGGAAAAGAAGTAGAGCAGACAGGAATAGGTAGGAGGGTTGAGCTACAAAACCCCAAGCTCACCCCAGCCAGTGACTGGCTTCCATGAATGAGGCTTTGCCTCCCACATTCCCATGATCTTCCAAAACAGTGCTACTAGCTGGAGCCAAGTGTTCAAATGCATAAAGTCTGTAAGAAACACTTTATATTCAGACCACAATACAGAGATTCTCTGTATTTGTCCAGTTAGTCATGCAATCACTGGTCCTTAAAATTTTTAGAACAATAACCTGATGTGGAATAATCCTCTGTAGTCTGTGAAGATGTGTTATTCTGATTGTTAATATAGAGCTGACTTAGCCAAAAGCTAGGCAGAATTTTCAGGGCTGAGAGAACACTGGGAAGAAGAACAGAGGCAAGATGTCCCAAGTAGATGCAGAGGTGGAGAAGATGACCTTGCCTTATTAAGATAAGGTACTGAGCTACATGGTAGAACATAGATAAAAAAAAGTGAGATAAAGTTATAAGAGCTAGTTAGTTACAAGCCTAAGCTATCAGCCGATCATTTATAATTAGTAATAAGTCTCAGTGTAATTGTTTGAGAGCTATCTGGCTTGACAGAGAGAAACTCTTCCTATAATAACCCACTTTAAAAATTTTCCTTTCCCCAGAGTCATATTAGTAAGTTGACTTGAAGGTCCAAAGAGGTCAGTCTTTTTTTTTTTTTTTTTTAAACTTTATTTTATTTATTATTTATTTATTTGCCTTGGTGTTTGCCTGGAACTGGAACTACAGACAGTTGTTAGCTGCCATGTGGGTGCTGGGAATTGAACCCGGGTCCTCTGGAAGAGCAGACAGTGCTCTTAACCGCTGAACCATCTCTCTAGCCCCCACAAAGAGGTCATTCTAAAGAAGACTGAGAGCTTCTCCAGCTCAATACTGAGCCATGAACACTGCCAGATACCTTCTAGGTCACCACATTCCTCCATCCTCACTGAAGTTCCAGGGTGTTATATCTGTTCCCTCCTTGGCATTGCTCATGAGCCACTAGTAGAGTGTATGGACTGTGAAGGATCTTAACTTTCATGGGTTAATTCTCTTCAAGCCAGCAAGGTTCTGGGAATCGTTTCCTGGAGACTTCTGGGAAACAAGCTACTTCCCTCTTAATAGGAAGTCTTAGAAAGCTGTGCCTCACTCACTCACTCCACAGGGTATAGTCCCTGCTGCTACTGGAGCTGTCATCTGACCAAAAGCAGAATCATTCTCAGAGGAGGCTCACAATGCCACAGCAGAGTGTACAGATGGTGAGAATCAGAGACCCAGAGCTACTACATTACCACAGGAAGGGTCAGTCCCAACTCATGTCAGCTACTGCACATGCATGTGACTGGTATACATATGAGACAGAGATAAAGGAAATAGTGTTGCTTGAATTAGTTGTGGTCAAAGGAACTGAACATCTCTGCTCCTGAGAGGTTTATAACATTGCCTCCTGCTTCCTGCTTCTCATCAGCCATCCAGTGTTTCCCAGCCCTGGTCATGTTGGAGAAGAGCCTCAGCTTTTATTTTATGAATACATAGGCAGATAGAATGAATCTGTGTTCAACTACTGGGCATATGTGGGAGTACAGGGCCTCTATTCTCCTTGTGGTTTTAGTGAAAGAAAGGAATTATCAACTTCAGGACTGGCTAGAGCTCTGGCAAAGAGATTCTTTCCCAGGCACTAGCTAAACTTGAGTAAATCTCTTCAGATCTTCCTTTGCTACAATGCATGGTGAAGGCAAACATTACAGGGAGAGTCTCTGGTCAAGGCAAATGCCATCTTGTCCTGGCCTTCCAGTTGCTTGCCTGTCTGTGCAAACAGTGGCAATTACAGAACTGTATAGTGGTAAAGAATAGGTTTGAGAGGCAGGAGGTTATGAGTGAGGACCACACCTTCAGGACTGACTAATGTATTACCTCTGATTTCCCTCTTAATCTTCAGCTTCTCAGTGTACAAAATTAAAGCAGTGATTTTCACTGCCCAAGATTGATGTCCGAGTTCAGTGGAAGCCCTACTTTCTCAGCACACAGTCGGGAGTATATGGGTGGTGGCTCTTGCTGACGTATGTTATTATTCTTGGAGTTGAAAGTCTTTATTTGTTTATTTTAATCAGTAACTATTCTTCTTTTATTCTGAAAATAATATAAATGAACCAGCACATATGTAACTCTTAGACTGGTATATTGGCATCTCTGACTCAGTGTGACTTTGGGAACAGCTGAGTTGTAAATATATTCTTTAAAGAAAAAAATTATACAATGTATTCTGATCATGGTTTCTCCTCTTCTAACTCCTTGCAGATCCTTCTCACCTCTCTGTGCACCAAACTCTACACATGATCTTTTTTTCTTTCTCTACCTCTAGAAACCAAACAGTCAAACAAAAACAGATTTAAAAAAACAGAAAGAGTATAAGAAACACATAAACACAAAACCAAAATAAACCCCATTAAAAAGGAAACCAACATATAAGCAAAATACTAGTAAGCCCCCCCCCAAAAAAAGTCCAAACAAAACAATGTGAGACAAAATGTCTATATAAAATATCATTGAGTTTATTTGTGTTGGCCATCTATTATTGCTGGCCTCTGAGTGTGGTTTTCATATCCACTGAGACTCCATTTGGAGAAAGCTAACTTTTCTGTTGCAAGCAAATGTGAATTGAAGACTGCTTCTTTGTTAGGGATGGGGACTCATGTTCAGTTCTGAAGTAAGGAGGTTTTAGAAGCACAGAACACATAAGGCGGTCCTCAAACTTCTAATGGGAGTGAGCAATGACATTCTGGAGCAGTGCCCAGGCCAGGCTGCCCAGCACTAGGGGCATAATGACTTGCCAACCATCTGGACTATGACTCAAAAGCAAAGATAGCCCAGAGCTGGAACCCAGTGAAGGAGACAGGAGGACCACACAGCTGGGCAGAGAAACAGACATCTGACAGTGAGACTCTGGGGAACCACAACCATCAGTCTTGCTGGAGTGTTGTTCACAGGCCCACGGGAGGTGCTGGGTCACTTCCTGAAGCCACGGGTGGGCAGAAGGCATGTAGGCTCACCTCTCAGAGAGAATACTTGGGACAGGGGTGGGACACAGAAGGCAGGGCTAGACCAGCATAGGTCTAAGGGTTCCTGATACTTAAGTCTCTGATCCTTGAGGGAAGCGTGACTAAGCATGTTGCATTTGCTATGACAGGTCATATTTCTCTAGATTTATTTGTTTGTTTGAACTAAAGTGTCCTTTCTGTAGTCATAGGGCAAAACCGTGGAGGAGGCACAGACACCCCACTGGCCTCAGACTCCCTTGTCTAGCCTCCCTCCTTCCCCACACTCAGCTTTTACCAGCCCCTGGGGCTTCCCAGCTGCCCAGTCTCAGCTCCCTCACTACTTTCCACTGTCTTCTTTAAATATTTTAGGAGTTGTTTACATACTGTCTACTTATTACCCCTACCACCTCCCTACATACTTGACTACAAACACCATAAAAGAAGAGGCTCTACTCAGGGCCAGAGCCCCAGTACCTATAACCAGTGCCTAGCATATGTAGGTACTTATTAAATATTTAAAGAACCAACCAAGTCACTTACACAGAAGTAATGGGGACTGGCCATGTTCCTTCCTGCACTATAACAGATTGCAAGAGAGGACCCTTTGAGAAAGTGGAAGTATTCTTGGAGGAAGACAAGATTTGCTGAGCCCTTGCTAAGGGCCAAGCACCAGGCTAGGTAATAAACATACATTATCCATGACAATAGCTGTACATAGTAGATGCCCCATGACAGGTTAATAATGAACCCAGAGCAATTAGTCTCTATTTAAGAGACTTGAGGAATGGGAGATGTAAAAAAAGGAGTTTGAGTCTGAAATGGAATTTTCCAAGTACCTCTCTTAGCACACTATAGGCAGAACTTACCCTTCCTACTTGTAAGAGGGACTGCTTGAGACATCACAACTGGTCAGTTTTGACTAGAGGGACTGTCACTGCCCAGGTAGGAGGTCTACAAGTTGATGGGACTTCTGTGTACCTTCCCCTGCAGATATGAGGTATAAATAGAAGACCCTTTGTGAAGACATGGCCAGGGTAAAGTTGTTGATTCCTTTTATCTAAAAAAAAAAAAAAAAAAAGACTCAGGAATCTTAAAGACCAAAAGTAGCCATAAAGATGTCTAACAATACCTGGAAAATAATTACAGGTGTAATTTTTGTCAGCTATATTTGACTTCAATCAGATTCATAAGAAACTTATGTGGCTTCCAGTGACACTGTTATGAGACAGTGCTGCTGGCCTTCATGAAGATCCAGCCGTAATCTCAGATCATTTCCACTGACAAATGGTCTTGGGCCCTGAGATAAGCGGCACAGAATGAAGTTGAGAAAGCAAGCTAGAGACAAATAAGGCCATCCAAGAGGTGTTTCTGAGAGAAGACCCCTGAACCAATGAAAAGAGAGACTCAGCAACCACCTATAGCATCAAAACTTAGATCTAATAAAATATCCCCATTTTACACAAAAAAGCCTCTCATCATGAGCCCAGCTGGATTCCAATACATCTATGGCCAGAGTTAGCCTTTTCCAGTTCCCCTTCTTTTAGCAACTGTGAGGCATTACATTTATCCTTTCCCTTTCTCACCAATGCACTTCAGGGACATGTCAATCAGGCAGCTTTCCTGCTCAGCCTTTGCATCTACAAATGAAGAGGAGCCACATTAGAGAAGTCTTGTTGGAATGTGAAACTATCATAAACCCTTAGATTTCAAGCTTGATGTCTTAATTTGAAGTGAATTAGTGGTGGGAAACTCGAATGAAAATAAGCATATATACATATGGAAGGGATATGAATAATGTAAGACAGAGGATTCACTTCAGAAGACTGAAGAGAAAAATAGCCCAGTCTTCATTTCTCCTTTTGTCTAGAGCATCTCTACTGACACTTTGCAGCATCTCCTCTGGATAACTGGAGTTCATCTTTCTGTCCTTGACTCTTAGTGGACCTTACGATATATTATTACCATTTTGTCCTTCCTTCCTTCCTTCCTTGCCCCTCTCCCTCCCTCTCTCCCTCCTTCCCTCTCTGCCTGCATCTCGAATCCTGACACTAGCATGTAACTGTGCATTTGTGCTGACCTAATAAAATTTATATGGAATAAACACGTTTCTCACGGTTGTAAAGGCTGGAATCCAACTGAAGTTTCAAGCATTCATTTGGTGAGGGTCACTCTCTGCTTCCAAGGTGGTGTTTGGGTTTTTTGTAAGCTTCTTTCATAAGGGCATTCATTCATTCATTTATTCAGAAGAGAGGGGTTTTAATGGCTGCATCACTTCCCAAAGGCCCCACCCTTATAACCACTGTGGGAATAAAATTTCACTATGAATTTTGCAGAGGACTTACTCAAACCACAGTACCATGTAAGCAAGATCAACGATCAATGGAAAACATGTGGCCCCATCAGCTCCCCTGTTCTGGCTGAAATCTAGATAGTTTTTATTCCTGAAAGACGAGCCTGCAAGGCCTTCCAGCATAAGCAAGGTCGGTTGAGATGAGTCTGCCTCAGATCAATAGTGCTTCCAGCTTGATCTTGACACAAAAGCTTCTGTGTTAAGCCACTCTGATAGCAGTGATTTGTTACACAGCAAAAGCTTACTGATGCATTTTTTCAGCTATTTCCTTTCAGTAACTTAGTTTATTCATCAGATCTGGTGTTTCTAATACTAGATTTTCCTTATCTAGTATTAGACCATCTTCCTCTGTGCTTATCCCTGCTTACTGCTCTAGTATTCTGCTTATTTTGGCCCTGTCCTTTCTTTTTATAGGTTCTGCTTCCTATGAATGAAAAGGACCTTGGAATAATGCAATTAGGCAGTGAATAGTACTATCAGGGCCTGGGAAATATAAGCACAGTATTGGTTGAAAGAGCAGTGGCACGTGTGTGGCACCCTAAGTTGGAAGAGCTGGAAGAAAAATCCATTCAACTTGTGCACCTTACAAATGAGAAAAAAGATTCTAGTTTCTTCTCTCTACCCTCCTCACTCTGACTGGAGCTTTCTAAATCATCAGTAACATCCTTTGACTCTCCTGCTTAGATGGTTAAAATGATTTCTACATCCCAAGGATACCATTCTCACAGTTTTTCAAAGTGAATTAAGATCATGAGATTTCTTCCTGCATATTCTGACCTTCTTTCTCCCCCTCCCTTATCTTTGATCCTACCTCTGAGCCCCAGTGATCATCCCCAAACTCTCCCTGCTCCTTCAGATCCCATGCCTTGCACATGCCCTTCCCTCTTATCCTGGTAAGGAGATTTTGTACCAAATTTATGCCCCCTATTAATCCATTCATTGTCTCCCAGAAGACCACTGCATTTCTTTGTTCTTTGGTGCCTGAAAGCATATCTTGCCCATCATATTTACCACACTGTCCTGGAGATGTCTACATAGCCAACCCATTTGTTCAGCCATGCACCTCACTAGAACAGAGGCAGCATCTCTTCATTCCTGAGTCTTCCAGTACTGAGCACGGTACCTGCCTCATACTTAAATACTAAGTGAATGGATGTTAGGGTAAGTGTGTGGATCAGTAAACAAGTAGCCTTGTATTGCTGTCTAACTTATCAAATGTAGATTTCCATCTTTCAAGGTAAGATACAAATTCTGTAGGGCCAGGAATTAGACTCAGATCTCTCTCCAGAATACGTAGGATCTAAATGACCTTTTAAAACTATGAGAATGTTCTTCTCAAGCCATGAGAATCCACTTAACCATTTAAACAAAAGAGTCTGTGGTCTTACAAATGATTTAGAAAGCTCCAACAGTGAAGGGAGAGAGTACCTATGAGACTGGACTGTGCAGAGGGGAAGGACTCATCAGTGGCTGATTGCCTGGCTGCTGGCCCTGTTCTTGCTTCAGTTTCCATTGCAGAAAGGAATGCTCTTTATAGCTTCATTTTTCATCCTCTATTCCTGGCCAGCCAGACTAATTGCAAAATCACTTTTTAAAAATTGCTATGGAGCAAAGGACCAAATTCCTTTGTTCTTAGCCCACATACCTTGCCTGGGTTCCTGTGAGTAACTTCAAATAGGACCTTAAAAAGAAGTTGGACACTCCTAGATGTATAAAAGGAGAATGAGAGTTTACTCAAGACAGCAAGGACCAGGTCATGGAACGGGTCCTAGAGTAATAATGACAATCATCAGATGTGGACTGTGCCATTGAAGATTCTAGTCCACTGGAGAAGCAAAGGCATGTAATCAAGGAACTATACAACCAAAACTATTAGGTGCCATAGTAATGCTGTAGGACTGAGCTAAGATGTTCTTAACATGACTATGTGCCAGTGAACTGGACACTGAGCGATGTATACATGAAATATACAGTCTCCATCCACAGGCAGGCTAGTTACTGAGTAAAAAGAGAGGTAAAATAATTTCTGTATGGCAGGAAGTTGGAAACTACTACAGAGGGAGATCTCAGGGCCTTAAAATGGGCAAGAATTTAGCAATTTGTGATGCAATTCTTCAAAAAGAAGTATTGAGAAAACTCTAGTAATAACCTATTAGCACAGTAATAGCAAATGATAAAACTCAGAAGACTTTTGTGTTAAGACAAAAGCATCTTGACCCTAACAGACAATTCCAACAAAATATTCTTGTTCTTCCAGAGGCCACACAGGTACTAGAAACCCCATTCCGCAACAGCACCTCCTTCCTTTGATTCCATATCCTGACTCACAACTCCAACAGAAAACAACCATTCTACTGGAGGCCATGCCAGTAGTAGGAAGCCCAGGAACCCCAGGCACCTAGAACCCATAGGCCATGCCAGTCCCCAGAACTCCAAAACCCAGAGGTCACACAGGCTGCCAAAACCCCACTAGAGACATGCCACAGGCCCCAAAGACTCACTGGTCACCAGAACCACAGGCCACTCAGGCCAGAATCCAAGACGAAACAAAAGACAGAAGAAAAACCATCTCCCCAACGAAGATAAACTCAGAAATCAGCACCTGAACCTCTAATAATTCCAATCACAGATGATAGAGATCAGCATAAGAACAAAAATAACACCACCTAGGGCAACACGGCACCAACAGAACCCAGGCATCTTACTACAGCAAACCGTGAACATTCCATCACAGCTGAAGCACAAGAAAATGACTTTACATCGAATCTTATGAAGATGATAGAGGCCCTTAAAGAGGAAATGAACAAATTCCTTAAAGAAATCCAGGAAAACACAAACAACTGAAGTAAATGAATAAAACGGTTCAAGATTTGAAAATGGATATCAAAGCAATAAAGAAAACACAGGCTGGCGGGATACTGGAGATGGACAGTCTCGGTAATTTCAGACATAATCATCATCAACAGAATACAGGAGATGGAAGAGAAAATCTCAGGCATTAAAGATAAGTGTCTTAGTTAGGATTTCAAGTGCTATAAAGAAACACCATGACCATGGCTGCAAAAGGCTGTGAGGATATACAGCAGGTGGCAACTAATGTTTGGCAGATTGACCCATCGGATAAGTCATTTCCTGTTAGGGAGCCCTACTTGGGAAGGCTGTGGGGTTACTGACTGTACATGACTGGTTGCACCTGTCCATAATTTTTCTCATGTGCCATTTCACTTCTTCTCTAAAAAGAACAGTTATGGGATTCCTTTTACAGCCCACTGGTAGTGTGTTTTACATCTTTTGGGCACACATATAGTTATGGATGGTCAGGAAGATTATTTCTGTTTAATCTATATATTTCTAATGAATAGAAATAATACTTGAATATTTCTCATAACTGACACAGGAAAGTAACAGTATTCTCTGTCACAAAAACAGCTAATGGTAGACTTAAAACAGACTAAGCTACCCTTGTAGAAAATTATACAAAGACGAGTTCCCAGGTGTTTAGTGCTAGACCAAATTCAGGCTGACATCATTAAGAAATAACCTGAAGTAATTGATGTATTACACATAGCTTCAGGCTCAATTTATGTTACAGGATCAAGGTTCAGTCAACTAACTGTTATTGTTAAGTCCTGAATTTTGATGTCACTTTCTGTCTGGGTTAGGGCTACGTGCATGGTCAAGTGCTACTCACTGGCCAGCCATTGTGACATGGTGAGCCTGAAAGAAACTGTGTGACTCCTCATGTGTTAGGAGAATGAGTTGGGCCCTGAAAATGTGACATATAATTGTGCTGAGTCAGAAAGAGGAGAATAGAGGAAAAGAGGTATGGGTGGGTTGGTAGATATGTTCAGGAGAGAGCTACTGTGTTGGGGGCAGGGTAGAGCTACATAGAGAGTGTGTGTTTGGAGGGGGTGGGTCAGAGGGAGCTGAGGAGAGAGAATGGGTAGCTAGGCAGGAAAGAGAGCAAGACAGATTTTCAGAGAGAATTCTTTAAAGTTTAAGTAAAAGAGAAAGTTACCATCAGAAAGCCTGTGTATTTATTTATTTCCCTCTCAAATAGAAAAAGTCTAGCCCTCACCACATTCATGGATTTTCTAACATACCCTGGAAATGGGGTTGGAGCAGGATTTCCCAAAAGGGCTATTCATACACAGTAACTCTTATAAAGAAAAACATTTAAATGGGGCGGTCTACAGTTTCAGAGGTTTAGTCCATTATCATCATGGTAGGACATGGTGGCAAGCAGGCAAATGTGGTGCTCGAGAAGGAGCTGAGAGTTCTACATCTTTATTCTCAGGCAACAGGAAGTTAGATGTGTCACTGGGCATAGTTTGAGCATAGGAAACCTCAAAGCCCACCCCCACATTGACACACTTCCTCCAACAAAGTCACACCTCCTAATAGTGTCACTCCCTTTTAGGGGCATTTTCTTTTAAACCACCACAATATGGTAGAAAAAAACTGATATAACAGTCAAAGAAAATGTTAAATCTAAAATCTTCCTGACACAAAACATCCAGGAAATCTGGGACACTATGAAAAGACAAAACTTAAGAATAATAGGAATAGAAGGAGAAGATTCCCAGTTCAAAGGCCCAGAAAACATTTTCAACAAAATTATAGAAAAAAATTCCCTAAAGAATAAGATGCCTATGAAGGTATGAGAAGCATACAGAACACCAAATATACTAGACTAGTAAAGAAAGACCCCCTTACACATAATAATCAAAACATAGAGAACAAAGAAAGATTTTTAAAAGCTGCAAGGGAAAAATGCCAAGTAACATAAAGGCAGACCTATCAGAATTACACCTGACTTCTCAGTGGAGACTCTGAAAGCTAGAAAGGCCTGGACAGATGCCTTGAAGATTCTAAGAGACTACAGATGCCAGCTCAGATTACTATAGCCAGCAAAATCACCATAGATGGAGAAAACAAGATATTTCATGACAAAGTCAAATTTAAACAACATCTATCCACAAATCCAGCCCTACAGAAGGTACTAGAAGGAAATTTCACCCCAAGGAGGTTAGCTACACCCAAAAAAACACAGGGAAGTAATTTCACATCAATAAAATCAAAAGAAGGGAAACATGCACTCTCTCTCTCTCTCTCTCTCTCTCTCTCTCTCATACACTAACAACAACAAAATAACAGGAACTAACAATCACTGGTCGTTAATATCCCTTAATATCAATAGACTTGATTCTTCAATAAAAAGACACAGACTAACAGAATGGATATGAAAACAGGATCCATCCTTCTGCTAATATGAGAAACACCTAAACATCAAAACCAGATATTATCTCAGCACAAAGGGTTGGAGAAAGATTTTCCAAGCAAAAGGACCCAAGAAGCAAGTTGATAGAGCAATTCTAATAGCTTACAAAATATAATAAACCAACCAAAATTAATAAAAAGAGATGGAGAAGGACACTTCATACTCATCAAAGGAAAAATGCACCAAGATGGTATTTGAACATCTATGTCTCAAATTTAAGGGAAGCCACATTTGTAAAAGAAACATTACTAAAGCTTAAATCACACATTGAACCCCACATATTAATAGTTGGAAACTTCAATAACCCAGTCTCACCAATGGACAGGTCAGTCAGACAGAAACTATACAGAGAAATAATGGAACTAACAGATATTATGACTCAAGTGGACCTAACAGGTATCTACAGAACATTTCACCCAAACACAAAAGATTATACCTTCTTCTCAGCACCTCATAGAACCTCCTCTAAAACTGAAAATGTACTCTTTCACAAAGCAAGTCTCAACAGATAAAGAAAATTGAAATAACCCCCAGTATCTTATCAGACCACCTCATATCAAAGCTGAATTTCAACAACAGAAACAAAAATTACAAATTCATGGAAACTGAAGAACTCTCTACTGAATAACCACCAGGGCAAGGCAGCAATAGAGAAATTAAAGATTTCCTAGAATTCAATGAAAATTATTGCACAACATACCCAAACTTATGGAACACAATGAAAGTACTGCTAAGAGGAAAGTTCACAGCACTAAGTGCCTTTGTAAAGAAAGTAGAGAGATCTTGTACTAAGAGGTTAATAGCACACCTGAAACCTTTAGAGCAAACAGAAGCAAATGCACCCAAGAGGAGTAGACAGCAGGAAATAATCAAATTCAGGGGTGAAATCAACAAAATAAAAGCAAAGAGAACAATACAAAGAATCAGCAGATCGAAAAGTGGTTCCTTGAGAAAATCAAAATGGTAGACAGACCCTTACCCAAACTAACTAAAAGGCAGAGAATATCCAAATTAACAGAATCAGAAAAGAAAAAGGAGATATAACAACAACTGAGGAAATTCAAAGAATCATTAGGTCATACTTCAAACACATATACTCCACAATATTAGAAAACTAAAGGAAATAGACAAGTTTCTTGATAGATAACACAAACCAAAGTTAAATCAAGACCAGATAAACAGTTTAAGTAGACATAGGGCCCCTAAGGAAAGAGAAGCATCATTAAAATCTCAGGAGACAGTCACTTTGACACTGAAACCACACAAAGACTCAACAAAGAAAGAGAATTACAGGCCAGTTCCCCTTATGAATATTCGTGCAAAAATATTCAATAAAATATTGGCAAACTGAATCTAAGAACATATCAAAAAGATCATCCACCATGATCAAGTATCTAATTTCAAAGATGCAGGGATAGTTCAACATATGGAAATCTGTCAATGTCATCCATCATATAAACAAACTAAGAGAAAAAAACTGCATGATCATCTCATTAGATGCTGGAAAAGCCTTTGACAAAATCTAACATCCCTTCTTGATAAAAAGTCTTGGAGAGATCATGTATACAAGGGACATACATAAACATAATAAAGGCAATATTCAGCAAGCATATAGCCAACATCAAATTAGAGAGGCCTAATGCTAACATAATACATAAACATAATAAAGACAATATACAGTAAGCCAATAGCCAACATCTAAATAAACCTCTTTAAAATCAGGAACAAGACAATGCTGTCTACTCTCTATCAATTCAATACTTGAAGTTCTAGCTAGAGCAATAAGAAAACTAAAGGAGACCAAAGGGATACAAATTGGAAAGGAAGAAGCCAAACTATCACTATTTGCAGATATGATATCATACATAAGTGACCCCAAAAAATTCTACCAGGGAGCTCCTACAACTGATAAACACCTTTAGTGAAGTGGCCAGATACAAGATTAACTAAAAAAACAAACAAACAAACAAAAAAACAGTAGCCCTCTTATATACAAAAGATAAATATACAAAAAGGATAAAGGAAACAACATTCTTCACAATAGCCACAAATAATATAAAATATCTAAGAATAATGATAACCAAGCAAGTGAAATACCTGTATGACAAGAACTTCAAATCTTTGAAGAAATTAAAGACATCAGAAGATGGAAATATCTCCCATACCATGGGTCAGTAGGATTAATATAGTAAAAATGGCAATCTTGCCAAAGCAATCTATAGATTCAACACAATCCCCACCAAAATTCCAACACAATTATGTTTAAACTTTCTCTTTATTTAGTCTTTGTGACTTTCACATTATTCATCTTGATACCATTCTTTCCCATTCCTTTGTATCCACCCTCTACTCTTGCAAAGCACTCTCCTCAAAAAACACTAAAATAAAATTTAAGAGAAAAAGAAAAGAGGAAAAATCTCATCATAGAAGCTGTAGTGTGACATAGGGAGTCACACAGTCAACCTTTTACCCTGTCTTTATGTGCAAGTGTTCATTGCAAAGAGTCACTGTTCTGGTCTGAGGGCTCTGGTTTCTGCTACACTATCAATGCTGAGCCCTCACTTGGACTCCTTTTAGATATCCATTGTTGCTCTGTGCTGGAGATCCTACAACTTTGGATCTGCAGGACTGGTACCTTTATGTGCTCCAGTAGATCACAGATAGGGTGGATGTTGGGGTGGGCCAACTCAAAACCCTCATTCTGACCTTGGATAGTTGCAGGGTTGGTCAGCCTACCTGCTCTCTCTTGTCTTTACCACCAAAGTGAGCTCTCCAGCACTGCCTTTGCTAGTTTACCCCTTGCAGGGATGAGCAAGGGATGGGGGGGGGGATCTAAATCTGCTTTCATCTTCAGGGTCAGCTCTTGCACATCTACACCTTCAGGGCTACCTCTACGGTACTGGCTGGGTGAGGTGTGTGGGCCACTCTCCCAAGTCTGCAGCTGGTGAGGAGCAGGATCAGCTCTCCCACTGTTAGGACTAAACCAGCTCTCCCACCTGCTACGGGCAGTGGGGGCAGCATCACTCCCTCACCCACATTACCTTATGCTTACATTCTCAGGATGGTTCACCCATACCCCAGCCAATGGACAGCTCTACTATGCTGCTCAGGGGAGGTGCAGGGTCCATTTTCCTGAGGGCAGCAGCTGGTAAGAGGGCGAGTCAGTTTCCCTTATCTTTCATAGGCAGTAATAGGTAAGGAGGAGGCCATTTCTCCCCTGCCAATACCACCACCTCACAGATGAGTAGTGAGGACAGTTCTACAATTACAGTTTTGGGGCTAGCTCACCCATACCTCTGCACACAGGGTTGCCTCTATTGTGCTGCCCAGGTAAAATGCAGAGCCTGCTCTCCTGAGTTCTGCAGCTGGTGGGGAACAGGAGCAGCTCTCCCATTCATATGACTTCAGATCTAGCTCTCCCACCTTCCTTAGGCATAGAGGGGCTGGAGGAATGCATCTCTTCCCCCATCCAGGTCACCATATGAAGGGCTGAGCCATATCTACCATGCTCATAGTCTTGGTGTCTCAGGGCCTGCTCACCTGTGCCTCCATACCCTCACACCCCTCACCTACCTACCCCACCCACCTATCCTCCTCCTGCCAACAGGGTGGACTCCACTCTTGTGCTGCCAAGAAGAGGTGCAGAGCCTGCTTCCCTAAGTGTTTGAGCAGGTAAAGGGGAAGGTCAGCTCCCTCACCAACTAGTAGCGTTAGAAGCGGGGGTGGGGCATCTTTTCCTTACCACCACCACCATACTGCAGACAAGGGAGGTGGTACAGCTATGCCCCCCTCATGCCCTCAGGGTTGGCTCCAGCATGCCCCTATCTACAGGGTCAGCTGTACTGAGCTGCCCAGGCAAGTCCCAGGGCCCATTCTCTCAAGTGCTACAGAGGGTAAAGGGTTGGGTCAGATGCCCTTCCTGCTGCATGCAAAGAGGGGCAAGGGGATGAGCGCATCTTTCCCTCAACCATGCCACCATATGGCAGACAAGAGAGGCACAGCCTGTCCTCCCATTCCCATGCCCTCAAGGTCAGCTTAGGGTCAACTCGACTGTGCTGCCCAGGTGAGATGTAGAACCTTCTCTCCTGAATACTTCAGCCAATGAGAGACAGGACCAGTTCTCCCTGGTGTTGCATCCAGTGAGGGTCGGGGCCAACTCTGTACAGCCCTATCCTCTCTGCCTTCAGTGGTATCAGATGCCTCAGACATTAATACAGACAGCAGCTACATAAGGACCATGAACCTAAACATGAGCCCCAGCAGCAGCCCAAGCCCAGTCATCACCAGACATCAACTTGGCCTGCTCTTCATTGTCTGCCCAAAAGCATGGGGGCAGAGGGTAATATTTTCAAAGTCCTAGGTGGACCTGCAAGTGGGTCTGTTGGCCCTGCTCAGTACATCATGGTGCTGGGCAGAAACATGCTTTCTCCCCCATAATAATTCTTTACAGATCTTGAAAAAATAACATTCAACTTCATATGGAAAAAAAAAACACAATAGCTTAAATAATCTTGTTTAATAATAGATCTTCCAGAGGTAGTACAATCCTTGATTTCAAGCTCTACTACAAAGCCATAATACTAAAAACCTCATGGTATTGGCATTAAAAAAAAAAAACAGACAGGTAGATCAATTAAATCAAATTGAATCAAAGACACAGAAAAAAATCCATACACTATGGACATCTGATTTTTGACAAAGAAACCAAATGCATACAATAGAATAAAAAAGCATCTTCAACAAATGGTGATAGCCTAACTGTATGTTGGTATGTAGAAGAATGCAAATAGATCCATATTTATGACTCTGCACAAAACTCAAGTCCAAGATCAAAGATCTTAACATAAAACCAGATACACTGAACCTAAGAGAAGAGAAAGTAGAAAATAGCCTTGAATTCATTGGCAGTTCAGACTACTATCTGAACAAAACAGCCATAGTGCAGACACTAAGGTCAACACTTAATAAATGGGACCTTATGAAACTGAAACTTTTCTGTAAGGCAAAGGATATTGTCAATAGAACAAATGGCAGCCTACAGAATGGAAAAAGATCTTCACCAATCCCACATCTGACAGAGAGCTAATTTCCAAAACATTTAAAGAACTCAAGAAACTAGACATCAAAAAGCCAAATAATTCAAATTAAAAATGCAGTACATATCTAAACAGAGAATTCCCAACAGAGAATTCTCAAATGGCTGAGAATCACTTAAAGAAATATTCAACATCCTTATCCATCAAGAAAATGAAAATCAAAATTATTCTGAGATTTCATCTTATACCTGTCAGAATGGCTAATGCTGTTGAGGATGTGGAGTAAAGGGAACACTCTTCCATTGCTGGTGGGAGTACAGACTTTGGAAATCAATATGGTGGTTTCTCAGGAAAACGGGAATCAATCTACCTGAATACTCAGCTATACCACTTCTGGGAATATAAGATGCTGTATCATAGAACACCAAATGATGCTCCATCATTCTACAAGGACACTTGCTCAGCTATGTTCTTGGCAGCTTTATTTGTAATAACAAAAACCTGGGGAAAAAACTAGATTTCCCTCATTCAAAGAATGGATAAAGAAGATATGGTATATTTACATAATGAAATATTTATTACTCAGCTGTTAAAAACAATGGTATCATAAAATTTGTAGGCAAATGAATGGAACTAGAAAAATAAATCATCCTCAATGAGCTAATCCAGACCCAGAATGACAAACATTGTATGTACTCACTTATATTAGCTGTAAATAAAAGGATAACCATACTACCACCCACAGATCCAGAGAGACTAGGTAACAACGATAGCTCAAAGAGGGATGATGTAGGAATCTGCCTGAGAAGGGGAAAAAGAATAAACATCACAATGGAGGGGGTGGGGGATGGTAAAAGAGAAGGGTACTGGGAGAGATAAATAGAACTGGGAGGCATTTCAGGGACAAGCTAGAAACCTACTGCAATGAAAACTCCCAGGAATTTACAAGGGCAAACCTAGATAAGACTCCTAGTAATTGGGGATATGAAGCCTGAACTGGCCACTCCCCATAACCAGACATGACTTGCAGTGCAGAGATTAGGACACCAACCTAAACACATAACCTTCAACCTACAATTTGCCCTGCCTACTAGATATGCTGGGATAAAAGTGGTGCAGAAATTGTGAGAGTGGCCAACCACTAATTAGTCCATCTTAAGACCCATGCCACAAGAGGGATCCCACCCTAGATACTACCTGCATTGTCAGGAGCAGGGGTAGAAAAAGGAGGAGATGCAGGATTGCAGGATTCAGAAGGATCAAGGACACTATAAGCAAAACTCACAGAATCCAACTAACCTGGGATCTTAGGGGCTCACAGAGACTGCAGCAATAATGAAGGAGCCTGTCTGGGTCTGACCTAGGCCCCCTGCTTATTTGTTACAGTTGTGTAGCTTGATCTTATTGTGGGACTCTTAACAGTAAGAACAAGAATTGTCTCTCATTCTATTACCTGCTTTCGAGACCATTTCTTCAAACTGGGTTGCCTTGTCGAGCATTAATACAGGGAGGTGCCTAGACTTACTACAACTTGATATGCCATGTGTGGTTGATTTCCATGGCAGGCCTGCTCTTTTCTAAAGAGAAATGGAGCAGGAGTGGAGAGAGGGGCAGAGAGGAGGTGAGGGGAAAGACTGAGAGGCAAGAAGGGAGGGGAACCAGTTGGGATACAAATAATAGTAATAAATAATAATAAATGTAAGCAGATATTTCTTTGGGGCACCAGCTCACAAAAATGTGACACAGAGACATTACTAACTATGAAAGTTCAGCTAATAGCTTAGGCTTGTTTTTAACTAGCTGTTATAACTTAAATTAACCCAGTTCTATTCATTTACTTTCTGCCTCATGGCTTTATTAGCTTATCTCCATATTACCTAGCCTGCTTCCTCTCCATCTGGCTGGTGACTCTGTCTTCTTCTAAGCATTCTCTCTGCCCTAAAAATCCTGCCTAGCTATTGGCCATTTAGCTTTTTTATTAAACCACTCATATATAGTGCCATATCTTTACACAGTCACTTGTGTAAAGTGAATCTTGTGAAAGGAATATTTCACAAATAATAATAAAATGAAAAAAGACAAAAGCCCCTTGACAATTTAGGAACAGAAGGGGGCTCCTCTGGGTTGACAAAGGTCTTCTGTTAGAACTTAGATCGCATCATAGCACATAATTGGGAGCACTGAGAACATTCCCTTTAAAAGTAGGTACAGGTTGAAGGTGTGTATCAGTGATACCTTATAAAATTCTATATACTGCAGAAGATAAAAGGGAGATGGATGCTGGAGAGATGGTCAGACGTTAACAGTACTTGCTGCTCTTCCCGAGGACCTGAGTTCCCTTCCCAGCACCCATGTTGGGTGGTTCACAGTTATCTGTAATTACAGTCCAGAGAATCCCATGCCTCTAGCCTCTGAAGGTGTCTGCACTCACATGTATATACCTGTACCCACATACAGACGCGCATAACTACACATCATTAAAAGTGAATGTATTTTTAAGAAGACATGCCATTGTTGCTATAGATAAGTTTATCTGGATAGAAAATTTCAAAGAACTTTCAGATAAATTCAGGGGTGTGTGTGTGTGTGTGTGTGTGTGTGTGTGTGTGTGTGTGTGTGTGTATGTGTGTGCACATGGGGGCCAGAGGTCAACTTCTGGTTTCCTTCTCTGGTTGTTTTTTTTTGCTTTTTTTTGCTTTTTTAAAATTGAAGATAGTGTTTTCTTCACATAAAATTTACTAATCATACTTTCCCTTCTGTAGTAGCAGGAATTTGGTTTGTATAAATGAGACTCAGAGCCAAATATCGGGGGAAAGCTGAAATATCAGAGAGAGGAAGCACCACAGTCAATTCTCACCAAACTGTCTTACAACTTTCTCAGCCTCACTCTTGGTCTCTTCTGCCTGTCATCAGTGCTTCTGCTTTGCCTGGTTTCTATGAGCCCTTAAACAGAAGAAGTTCTGTTTCTGGAGTTATGGGATAAAAGATGTTGGTTACCACTCCCAGCTTTCCCTGTGCTGGGATTAAAAGTGTGTGTGATACAAGCTGTTTATCCTTGTATTCAAGGATTTCCTGAGCTGTCTGCCTAGGATTTGACTGTGTGGTCTCTCTGATATCCCAGGATTTATTAAATATTTAACATATATCCACACCCTTCCCTTGTCTTCTCTCAGATCTGCCTCCCCTCCCCGCCCTTCCAACTCCACACCTTCTTTCTCTCACTCTTAAAAAAAGACAAATAAAAAGACAAACAAACAAGAATAAAATAGCAAACACATAAGAAAGATTCTTAGAGCACCAGAAATTTGAGATCTCTCTCACACAAACAGCAAACATAAAAATAAAATCAGAAACCACAGAAATATACAGAAGATCCAGTATGGCAGGAAATGTCCAAAGTAGTATGAAATGCAAAACAAGAACACCTCCAAAAATACCCTTAAGCTCCCTGCAACACAGTCTCTCACTGAATCTGGAGTGGTGTGTTTTATCTCAGTTGGCTGGCTAGTGCCCTCCAAGAATCTGAGTCTGTGCCTGCTGTAGCTCTGGGGCTGGGATCTGAACTCAGATCCTCAGGCTTTTACAGCAGGCACTCTGCCTGCTTAGCCATTGCCTTGGTTCTGGTTAGCTTTTTAAATTATTAACATAAGATAGTCAAACTGCTTGGCCTGCAGGTGAGCAAATCTCCTGTCTGCTTATACATGAGCACCAGGCAGAAATGGCCCTTATAAAGCAGAAGGTATTTACCCCAGCAGTAAAACTAGAAAGTATCTTTTAAAAAGTTAATAAAAGAAATGGAAGACCGCTATAGAAAAAAAAATATGATAAAATTTTATCAGGGGGTGTATTAGATAAGACTGAAAATATGGACATAATCTCTATTAGAAAGACCATATTGTTCCCAAATTCAATGCAATTTTGATTCAAATTTCAGGAGTTTCAAATGGATTTTGGCAGGCTGATTTGAACTATGATATAGAAGAACAAATGTCCTGAAGAAAACTGAGTGAGGAGATACATCCTCACAAATGAAAACACCCTCCCTCACAGGTATAGATCAGAAGCATCACAGCTGAGCTGCAGCCAGGCAGGCCCTGAGCCCTGTGAAGAGAGAGCCTACACAGGGTCATGCACAGGCCAATACATTCAGGGAAACAGATTCAAACACAACTGACTGCTGTTGTTGGCTAGTTTTGCTCTTTACTCTTTGGGGGAACCTGCCACCCAGCCCCTGATAAAATCACACATGGAGTGTGTATAAGTATTCTTAATTATAAATGCCCAGTCTTAGCTTGGCTTGTTGCTAGCCAGCTTTTCTTGAATTATCCCATGTTCCTTTTGCCTCTAGGCTTTTTCTTGTCTTACTTCAGTAGTCTCACTCTCACTCTTCCTTTGTGGCTTGCTGTATAGCTGGACAGCTGGCCCCTAATGTCCTCCTCTCCTCTCTTGTTCGTTCTTCTTTTCCTCCAGATTACTCCTTCTATTTATTCTCTTTGCCTGCCAGCCCCACTTATTCTTTATCCTGCCTTGTTATTGGCCATTCAGCTCTTTATTAGACTATCAGGTATTTTAGACAGGCAAAGTAACACAGCTTCACAGAGTTAAACAAATGCAACATAAAAAATTCAACACATCTTTGCGTCATTAAAACAAATGTTCCAGAGCATAAACGAATGTATTATCTTAAAATAATCTACAGTTGGCTGCTGATAGTTTCTTCCTCCCCAATTTTACCACAAGAAGCTGATGTTTTAAGACCTACACCATGCAGCTCCCCGCCCTCTGGCTTCTGCAGGATTCTCGTGTGTTCCATGCTAGTAGAAACTGGGACAGTGGGGTCTTCAGTTCCCAGCTGCCTCCTCTCCTGGTCATGGTGATCAATACACTCCTCTGGAAAAGGCCCCCTTTTGTACAATGATCTTCAATTTTTTTTCTGGTTCCACCTGTGTCCATTGACCTGCAGAATTAGAGGTGCTCAGTGTTCCCAACTTTACTAACCCCATGAGACTTTACAGCCACTGTGTCCTTTATAAATAGTGCCTTCATCAAATTCCCTTTTAGAAAAGACTTGGTTTATTATTTTTATTTATGGGTAGGTATGTGTGTATGTGTGTCTGTGTCAGTGAATGCCATATGGGTGCAGATGCTCATGATGGCCAAAGAGGGTATCAGATACCCTGGAGCCTGCTGCCAAGCCTGATTACTTGAGATTGATTCCAGAACCCACAGGGTAGAGGAGAGAATAAGTTCTGCAAATTGTCCTGATTTCTGCATGCATATGCGGCACACACACACACACACACACACACACACACACACACACACACACAAAAAATGTATTTTTAATAGGTAAATTGGACTTAAGTAAGTTAAGAGTTTTTGATCTAGAAATGGTTAAGAACTGAAAGAAACAAGCCACCAAATGGGGGAGATACTTGCACAAGATGTCTCCTATCCAAATACAGAAAATCCCCTTAAATTCAGCAATAAATAGCAGTTTAAAAACAGGCAAAGTCTCAATCAAATAACTCATCAATAAAGACACACAGACGGCAAATAAACACATGAAAAGAATTTCCAATTTGTATGTCTCCAGAGAATCACAGATTAGAGCAGGATCCACTGGCTGCATTAGAATGGCGGAAATCCAAACCCAGCAAGGGCAAATGCTGATGAGGGTGTGAAGCCACAGGAGGTCGCATCACTGAGGATGCAAGAGAAAACAGCACAGCACACTGGAAGGGAAGCTCTCCACCTCTTACAGCATCTGAGCATCCTTATTACACGATTCAGGAATTTCACTCTCTGGTATGAATGAGCTGAGAAATTCTGCCACACAAAAGCCTGTACTCTGACATTTAAATATATATAATTGCAAAATGTGGAAGCCACTAAGGTGTCCTTCAGTATGTGAGAGAATAAACTGTGGAACACAAAGCCAGATAGTGCATCACTAATTAGTGATTTAAAAAAAAAAACCACAAGGGCACCTAGAGGAAATCCACACTTCTCTCATGAAAGAAGCCAGTCTGGAGATCTGCTTTACAGTGTAAGGCCAATTACATGCCATCCCTTTGTCTTTGTGGAAAGACAAAACCACAGAAACAGGAAGAAGGAAGGGGGGAGGAAGAAGGAGGAGGGGAGGGGAGAAGGGCAGCGTTTGTTAAGGATGGAGAAGTGAAGAGGGACCGATTCTAGGGTAATAAAAAGGGCTGTGAATCTATGCACTGTTGTGGTGAACATGTACATCTTGCACCTGCCAGGACCCACAGAAATACACATACCAAAAGCAAAACAGTGCAAATCATGAACTTCAGTTAGTAGTGAGTTATCAACACAGGCCATTTGTTCTCAAAGACAAACTATAATGGTGCAAGATGTTGGAATTAGAAGAACCTAGGTTGAATTGTGGGAGATTAAAATGTGGGGATTTCAGCACTATTTGTTCAAGTTTTTTTGTTTTTTGTTTTTTTGTTTTTTTTTTTAATAAAAGCATTTTTAAAGATGCCAAGCCTCATTGGTCATGACAGTAAGCCAAACAAAGCTGGAAAGTGAGATTATTGAATGACTGCCAGGAGGCCCAAGACATCAAACACCGGTCAAGATCCATGAATGTCTTCAAACAGGAATCTCATAGAAATCTTAGTAAAAACAAGAATTTGCTAAAGCAACTTTCAGTTGAACATCACTGCAGATAAATGATCTATGTGACTCAGCGATTCCATTCTAGGTATACATCCCACAGAAATGCATTCCCCAGGATTCTAGGAAGACATATGGAAGAATGTCACAGCAGTGTCACTCATAATAGCCTTTTAAAATCAAATTTGAAAAGAGTAAAAGACAGTCACTCTCACCTAGGAACATGAAAATAAAACAAGATCTATACAAAGGTCTCAGAGACCTACCTGTGAATTGGGCTGTCCTTGATAAATGAAAGACACTATCCATCAGTCTTCTATTCCATTATGTACTTACCTGCATTTTGCAGCTTATATTAGTTTCTAGAATACATAAAAAAATAAAAATTTTCCCAATTGAAAATACCAAAAAAAGGGGGCTGGAGAGATGGCTCAGCAGTTAGGAGCAACGTCTGTTCTTCCGGAGGACCTGGGTTCGATTCCCAGCACCCATATGGCAGCTAACAACTGTCTGTAGTTCCAGTTCCAGGCAAACACCAAGGCAAATAAATAAATAAATAAAGTTTTTAAAAAAAAAAATAGTGACAAAAATGTACTGTGATTCACTGATACAGGAAAAGATCTTTATTTAGAGGTCATTGTGCTGTTTTCTGAATCTATAAGAAAAATTGAGAACTGTCTTAGGGTATCTATTGCTGTAAAAAGACACCATGACTATGGCAACTATTATGAGGAAAACATTTAATAGGGGCCAGCTTACAGTTTCAGAGGTTGAGTCCATTATCATGGCATGCAGGCAGACATGGTACTGAGGATGGAGCAAGTTCTACATCTTGATCCACAGACAGCAGAAAGAGGATTGTATACCACACTAGATGTAGCCAGAGCATATGAGACCTCAAAGCCAGCCCTTCAAAGTGAACTTCCTCTGACAAGGCCACACCTACTCTAACAAGGCCACACCTCCTAAATAGTGTCTCTCCCTATGGGGCCAAGCATTCTAACATGAGTCTATGAGGACCATCTGTAGTCAAACTACCAGAGAAACAAAACTCAAAACAGGAAACAAGGGGGACCAGGCAGTGAAAAGGCACCCAGGAGAGGGCACTGAGGTATATGGGTTATATCACTTAGTCTAGCACTGGTGCCTGAAATCCTCTACTCTCAAATTGTCCATAGACCCTGCATGGATTGTTCATAATGTGACCATTGCCTGTGAGGTCCACTTAAGATGCAAAGCTTGGGCTGGAGAGATGGCTCAGAGGTTAAGAGCACTGACTGTTCTTCTGGAGGTCCTGAGTTTAATTCCCAGCAACCACATGGTGGCTCACAACCATCTATGATGACATCTGGTACCCTCTTCTGTATACTGTACACATAATAAATAAATTTTTTAAAAAAAAGATCCAAAGCTTAAAACCAGAGCTTTCAGTTGGCCAAGTGTAAGTCACATATACCCCCAAGAGGCCAGGAACCAAGAAAAGGAATTTGTGGCCTTCCTAGTATTTAAGAACTACATCTGTCACTAAGTAAAGATTCCAAAAGAAAAAAACCACATGTGTCTATTACAGACATCTAGTGCAAATCTATGCTAGCTTTTTCTGCATCCCACTTTATTGCTTAGATCCATGTAAAGGGACAAACAATATCAGCTTATTTGGAGACTTGTTATCTCCCCTCAAGGGAAGATATGGACTGGCCAGAGAAAAACACATAAATTGTCTAATTTTCTACATATTACAGTGGAGTAGGTAGACCAAGGCATTCTATTAAATGCAAAGGTATCTGTTAGGATGGCTAGTGTGTACCACAGATGCAATTGAATCCAGAATTGCTGGGAAGGTGTAGTGAGCAAAGGCTCTTTGGAAGAGTTCAGAAACAAGGTCTAGCAATTCCAGAAGGGAAACAGCAAATGGAAAGATTCATAACAATATTTTTTTTAAAAAACTGGCAGAAGGGCCAATATTCATCAGTCAAATAGGAACCACAAAGAAATCAGAACAAGTCAGGAGCAATCAAAAAAAGTTGAAGGCAAGACACCTGCTCAGTGACTATTCACAAGAAGCTTTTACAGCCTTCTGATTGCATTTTAATTATGGTGTCCATTTAGCTTAATCAAATGGGTTCAAAATACAAAGCATTTGCTACACTGAGCTGCCCCCAAACTGGGACATTTAGATTTTCTCTCAGAACCTACAACTGAGAAACTGACAGATAGGATCAAGAATCTCAGCTAATACTCTAAGTAACACACAGTTTATGCAAGAAGAAAGCATAGTATTTTGTCAGCAACTTGTGAAGACATTACCAGCCTAGGGCCAACAAGATGGTTCACCAAGTAAGGCGCTTGTCATCAGGCCTGGCCATCTGAATTTGATCCCCTGGACCTACATGCTGGAAGGAGAGCATCAACTCACACAAGTGAACCTCTGATACTCACACAGGCAACATGCCATGCACATGTGTGTATGTATACGCACACACACAAAATAAATAAGTGTAACAATTCACAAAATAAATAAATGTAACCATTTTTAAATGTTATCAATGTAAATTGTGGAAAATTAAGTTCTATAGAAACAAAATAATTTCTTAGGATTGTGGTGATATATTTTATATATAATAAAAGCAGCCTGGAATGTCAGAGAATAGAATCATCTCTTCTAGCCTTTTTGCTTGTTTGTTTTGTTTTTGAGACAGGGTTTTCTGTGTAACACTCCTGGCTATCTTGCAACGTGCTCTGTAAACCAAGCTGGCTTCAGACTCACAAAGATCCTCCTGCCTGCTACTGCCTGCCTGGCTTTTTCACCCTTAACCACTGGACTTTCTTTGAAAGGCCTAGAAACAGCCTTCTTCCTGTGTCCCCTTAGACATGAAAGATCTCAGAGGTCTCAGAGGAAGACATTGGGCGTGTTAAGCCCTGGCCCTCAACTTCTTTCATAGATCATGAATGCTTCCTGGTTAAACTATGGAAATATGAAGTATCCAGAAGGAAGATGGGGCCCCACAATGATAACTTCACATGGGCTATGACAAAGCCATTAGGCTGACAAACACCAACCAAAGATAGGATTTGGACTACAAACTGCTCAGGACAATTTCGAGGTGGCAGCTGACATGAACCAGCTTCACAGATTACTCTAGCCAAGACTTGAGACAAGCCCTGTACTTTCTTGTTATGCAGAGACTGAGCAACAAATAATACAGCAATTTATTTCAGGACTTGACAATTAAAAAAACTTTCCTTTCAAGATTCTGTAAAGATGCTGTTGCCCCCAGATAGCAGGAAGTAAATTTAAAAACATGGTGCCCACATTCCCAAGAGGTAGGGTGGGTGGTTTTTGGTCTTTCAATGATTTATGGATGATTGTCATTGTTTAGGGTGATTAGTTACATATTGTTATTGGTTATGGTTAGGAAAAAAGCTAGACAAAAGAGATTAGATTCAGGGTTCTTATTTTAAAAAACAAGAAAGAAAGAAAGAAAGGAAGGAAGGAAGGAAGGAAGGAAGGATACAGATATGGTAGGATGTAAGGGTAGATTATTGAATCTACTTTTAAAGACTAATTACTAGTTTTAAATATTTTACATTGGATTGGATTTTTTTGTATATTGTATACAAATTGTGTTTATTAATTTTGTTAGTGTACATATATCTCTATGCTTGTTCAAGATAGTATAGTTATACAGTTCATCTAACAATGCTGTAGTGAGATTATGTTATTATATTATAAATAATTGTCCTGCCTACTAGTTTAATAAAAATGCTGGTTGGTTGAAGGCAGACAGGCAGAGCTACCAGACTGGGGACAGTGAAGTCATAAGGGGCAGATTCTCCATGCCTTACTTCTTGAGATGCTGGCTCCAGAGACTCTAAGATACAAAGATGAGTCAACACTTACCATCTGGACATCAGTGAGAAAGCAGTTCCTGGAGCTGCTTCCACAGATGAGAAGGTAAAAAGGCAGATGTGGAAGAACCCCAGGCACTTTGACCATAGAACCATCGTTAATATCAGGTAACAACCATCATTGCTGTCTTCTCTTGGTGTGACAATCAGTGAGGGAAAAGGTAAAGTGGGCTGGGGAGTGGGCTGTACTAGGGAGTAGAAAGGTCCTGTGAGCAGTGCCCCCCCCCCTACTGTTCTAGGCTGCCTATTTCTCTTCTCTAAGGAGAAGTGTATGAATGGAGATCTCTTAATAAAAGGATTGTTTTAAAATGATGCTCTGTATTTACTGGATACAGATAATATCAAATCATCACTCTGTAATAGGACACCTAAAGATGAGGAACCCCAGTTTGCTTGTCACTCATCTGGGGCAATTTATTATCCTATTGTTCATGCCAGCTTGTTCAGGGACTGATCCAAACACACAATAGAACACAGCCCAAGAGGTCTAGAAAAACCTTACGTAAAAATGGTCTTTCCTGAGACTCTCGAGAGCTCCATCAAGAAGAGATGAGCTATCCCCTACCCTCCCAGCCGGCCCTCAACCTCATCACAGCTCCAGCTGCAGGTAAGCAAGCAGGACGGACCCCTTTGGGCAGTCCTGACTATCACTGTCCCCATATCAGGTCCTCTAGTTTATAAGCCCCACTCCATTCCCCAAACACACCCATCTCTTCAACCTCAGTGGCTTCCTGAGACACAGACTCTAGAGAGATCCATCACAAGAGGTAAGTTACCCTGCTCACAGCTGGCCAGCCAGACCAGCCTTCAGGTCTGGGCAACAGAGCACAAAACATGCCCCCAAAGCTCATTTCAGCTCTAACTGCAGGTAAGCAAGCAGGAGCACTTTGGGCAAGTCTGACTATCACCTCCCCTCATTAGACCCTCTAGCATATAATCCTCATTCTATCCCCCAACCCACATATCCTCTGGAGACCTCCACTGCTCCCTGAGACACAGACTCCACTGGCTCCAGTTTTGCCAAGAGCTCCAATTACACCAATGCTATTGGACTATGTTCTTGGACACTGTAAATATTTGTCACTGAAAATATTGTTTTAATTAAATGCTAATTGTCCAGAAGCTAGACAGAAAGTAGAGGCAGAGAAACCAGACTAGGAGAATTCTGGGAAACAGGAGAGCAGATGCCAGGTAGATGCAAAGGAAGCAAGACAAGAATACTGCACTGAAGCAAAGGTACCAAGCCACGTGGTTAAACATGGATAAGAATCATGGGTTAGTTTAGGATAATAGTAAGTAATAAGCCTGAGCCATAGGCCAAATAGTTTATAATTAATATAAGCTTCTGTGTCATTATTTGGGACTTAATGGCTGTAGGACCAACTGGACAGGACAGAGAAAATTTAGGCTATACACCAAGAGTACCTATTGAACCAGCTCCCTGAAACACAGACAATAATTGTACTGATTGGAGGAAGAGATGGGTAGATGCCAGTGCAAAAATACATTCAACAACATAAAGAACAATATGTTACCACCGGAACCTAGCAGTTCTACAACAGCAAGATCTGAACATTCTAATAAAGAAAAGCAGAGGAAAGCAACCTTAAAAATAACTTTATGAAGATGATAGAAACTTTTACAGGGGAAATAAAAAACTCTTTGAAAGAAATAGAAGAAAAGATAAACAAAAAATAAGAATAAATAAATAAATCACTTAAAACCAAGAAAAAGCATTCAAACAGATGAAGAAAACAGTTCAAGACTTGAAATTTGAAATAGAAACTATTAAGAAGACACAAACCAAAGTAATACTGGAAATGGAAAATCAAAACCAATGAACAGGAACTACTGATGCAAGCACAATCAACAGAAGGCAAGAAATACAAGAGAGAATCTCTGGTGTAGAAGACACAATAGAAGAAAGAGATTCATCAGTCAAAAAAACACTAAAGTAAAAAAACAAAAAAAAATGGTCATATGATGTGGGATGTCTTTCTATATGCTGTGAATTACCATTGGACAATAAAGGAACTGTTTTGGCCTATGGCAAAGCAACTTAGTAACAAGCAACAAATTCAAGCATAGATAAAGAGGAAGGAGGACAGAGTTAGACAGAGACACCTCAAGATGTAATGGAACACAGGTAAAGCCACAGAGTCACAGGTCAAGACAGATCAAGAGAAATGGGTTGGGTTAAGTTGTAATAGATAGTCAGTAATGAGCCTTAGCCATAGGCCAAACACTTTGTAATTAATATAAGCTTTCTGGATAGGTACCACTTACCAAAATTAAATCAAAAGCAAATTAACAAACTAAATTGACTTATAACCCCTAAAGAAATAGAATCAGTCATTAAAAGTCTCCCAACCAAAAATAAAAAAGCCCAAGTTCAGAGATGGTTTCACTGCAGAATTCTACCAGAATGTCAAAGAAGAATTAATGCAATACTTCTCAAATTGTTCCACATAATAGAAACATAAAAAACATTGCCAAACTCTTTTTATAAGGCTACAGTGACCCTGATACCCAAACCACACAAAGACATAAGAAAGATAGAGAATTACAAAACAATTTCCCTCATGGTCACTAATACAATAATGTTCAATAAAATACTGGCAAACCGAGTCCAAGAACACATTTTTTAAAAAAAACCATCCATGATGAAGTAGGCTTCAACCCACAGATTCAGGGATGGCTCAACATAAGAACATATATGTCAATGTCACCCATCATATAAACAAACTGAAGGAAAAAACAGTCCACATGATCATCTCATTAGATGCTGGAAAAGCCTTCAACAAAATGCAGTTCCCCTTCATAACAAAGATCTTGGAGAGACCAGGGATACAAGGAACACACCTAAACATAATAAAGCTAATATACAGCAAGCTGACAGCCAACATCAAACTAAATGGAGAGAAACTCAAAGCAATACCACTAAAATGAGAAAAAAAAAGAAAAGCTGTTCACTCTCTCCATATCAATCTAATATAGTACCCAAAATTCTAGCTAGAGCAATAAGACAACAGCAACAACAAAAAAAAAAATCAAGGGGATACAAATTGGAAAGGAGTCAAACTTTTGCTATTTGCAGACAATATAATATATGTAAGTGACCCCAAAAATTCTACCAGGAAATTCTTACAGCTGATAAATACCTTCAGCAATGTGACAGCATACAAGATTAACTCCAAAAAAAAAAAAAAAAAAATCAGTAGCCCTCCTATATACAAATGACAAATGTGATGAAAAAGAAATCAGGAAAACATCACCCTGTACATCTGATTTTTGACAAAGAAAACAAAAAAAATAAAATGGAAAAAGAAAGTATCTTCAACAAATAGTGTTGTCATAACTGGATAGTGGCATGTAGAAGAATGCAAATAGATTCAAATCTATTTATTACCTTGCACAAAACTCAAGTCCAAGTGGATCAAAAACTTCAACATAAGCCCAGTTACACTGAACCTGATAGAAAAGAAAGTGAGAAATAGCCTTGAACACATAGGCACAGAAGACCACTTCCTCAGTATAATACCAGTAGCATAAACATTGAGAGAAACAATTAATAAACTAGACCACCTGAAACTGAGAAGCTTCAGTAAGGCAAAGGACATGGTCAATAAGACAAAATGACAGCCTATCAAATGGGAAAAATCATCACCAAATTTACATCTGATCAAGGGCTAATCTTTAAAATATATAAAGAACTATAAAAACTAAATATCAAAATACCAAATAATTCAATTTTTTAAATGGGGTACAGAGCTAAATAGAGAATTTTCAATCAAAGAATCTCAAATGGCTGAAAGACACTTAAAGAACTGCTCAACATCCTTAGCTATCAGGGAAACTCAAATCAAAACAACTCTGAGATACCATCTTACAGCCATCAGAATGTATACGATCAAAATCATTGATAACAGCCTATGCTGGAGGGGATGTGGAGTAAGGGGAACATTCCTCCATTGCTGGTGGGTATGTAAATTTGTACAGCCAATTTGGAAATCAGTATGGTGGTTTCTCAGAAAACTGGCAATCTACCTAATGATCCAGCAATACCACTATTGGGTATAAATCCAAAGGATGTACATTCTTACCCTAAGGACATTTGTTCAAATATGTTCATAGCAGCATGATTTGTAATAGCCAGAACCATGCTTGCTTCGGCAGCACATATACTAAAAAAAGTAATAGCCAGAACTTGGAAATAACCTAGATGTTCCTCAACTGAAGAATAAATTTTAAAAATGTAGTAAATTTACACAATGGAGTACTACTAAGAAGAAAAAAATGATACCCTGAAATTTACAGGCAAATGGATGGAATTAGAAAAAAATCATCATCCTGAATAAGATAACACAGACCCAGAAAAACAAACATGGTATGTACTCACTCATAATAGATACTCTCCAACACATTGGCACAGGCGACCACTTCCTAAATATAATTCCAGTGGCACAGACACTAAGAACCACAATCAATAAGTAGGACCTCCTGAAACTGAGACGCTTCTGTAAAGCCAAGGACACAGTCAATAGGACAAAACGACAGCCTACAAAATGGGAAAAGATTTTCACCAACCCTTCAAGTGACAGAGGACTGATCTCTAAAATATATAGAGAACTCAAGAAACTAGAGCCCAAAACCTTGAATAACCCAATCAAAAAATGGGGTTCAGAACTAAAAAGGGAATTCTCAGCAGAAGAATTACGAATGGCTGAAAGGTACTTGAAAAAGTGCTCAACTTCTTTAGCCATCAGAGAAATGCAAATCAAAACAACTTTGAGATACCACCTGATACTTGTCAGATTGGCTAAGATAAAAGACATAGATGACAGCCTATGCTGGAGAGGATGTGGAGCAAGGGGAACACTCCTCCATTGTTGGTGGAAGTATAAGCTTGTTCAGCCACTGTGGAATGCAGTATGGTGGTTTCTGAGAAAACTGGGAATCAATCTCCCCAAGGATCCAGCAATACCACTTCTGGGTGTATACCCTAAAGATGCACATTCTCACTCCAAAGGCATTAGCTCAACTATGTTCATAGCAGCATTATTCGTAATAGCAAGAACCTGGAAACAAGCTAGTTGCCCCTCAACTGAAGAGTGGATTAACAAACTGTGGTACATCTACACAATGGAGTACTACTCAGCAGTAAGAAAAAATGATATCCTAAAATTTGCAAGCAAATGGATGGATTTGGAGAATATCCTCCTAAGCGAAGTATCACAAACCCAGAAAGATAAGCAGGGGATGTACTCACTCATTAGTGGACTCTAAACAAAAAAGCAAAAAGCAAAACATGTTCAAGCTGCAAACTACAACCACTGAACAGCTTGGGATCTGAAACATCTTGGACTGGCACCTTGGATCCCACTTCCTCTAGAGGAACACCTGACTCAGTCTTGAAGCTGGGGTGAGGAAACTGGATCTGTCATGAGTAGATGCTGAACTAAGCTATATTGGGACCTTGGGACTTCTTTCCCTTGCTGGGGAGGAGATGTGAAGAAGAGAGAGTGAAGGCACCTTGGAAGGGGTGGGAGGGGGAAGGCACCTTGAACAAGGATATACTCAGATAGATAAATAATGACAATTACTTTCTAATAAGCCATGTGTCCTTGGTGGGCATGGTACAACTTTTCAAACCCTACCATCAATCTGGACATGACCCTCCCCTAAATTTCTGCTATGTAGTTATTTTTGATGGTGCTTTCATCATAAAGACAGTAAAAATTCAGCTTTTCAAAGATATGATGCTATCATGTTCGATTTCTTTCACATAAAATTACATAAGTAGCAAATATTTTAAATGAGTCTCTGGGCTCCTGTGAATTCCCAACAGCAGACTGGCACCTTAGTGCGGGGTTAGAATTTCAGAGTCACATCTCAACAAGGCCAGACAACAGTATGCAACATACAAGACTCAGCAGCAATGCAATGCAGTGGGCAGAGGACTAAGATGGAGGCATAGGCCAAAGTGAAGGAGGTAGTGGAGAGGTGACCATGCAAAGGCAAGCTATGGAGACAAATCTCTCTGAAAGCTACTCTCCCAATTGCTAACTACAGCTGCTCTGCTTGTTTTCAGAATTCTCTTAGGTTCAGGAGTAATCATGATCTAGAGACATTCTGCAAGCCTTAAATCTTGCAGCATTGGTACAAATGCTGACTGCATATAACAGCTATGCTTCCTCTATAGCTGGCAGTTTTCCTGTGTCCTGAAGCTGCTTGATCCCAAATAAACACACAGAGGCTTATATTAATTACAAATTGTTTGGTTTATGGCTCAGGCTTTTACTAAACAACTCTTACATCTTAAATTAGCCTATTTCTATTAATCTACATATCACCACATCTCATGGCTTAACTGTGTTCCTCTACATATTGCTTCCAACTCCACCACTCTCTTCCCTCTGTCTCTCTTGGATTCCCCGCCTGGCTGTCTCCTGTCTTGCCATAGGCCAGAACAGCTTTTTATTAACCAATGGTAGGAACACATATTCATGGTGCACAAAAAGACCATCCCACAGCACTCAGTTACAGTTACAACCCTTTCATGTTTTACCTAAGAGTATATTCGGTATTAGATTCAGATTCTTCAAGATAAAACAGCTTTTGGAGTAATGTCTGTATTTTGCCCCTTACCAGTGTTCTGGACATGTAGTATATGTTTTTTTGCTTGATGTTGGTCTTGGTTGTAGTTCCACTTTTGTTAATGCCCTTACCCTTTCTCCCTCTCCTGGACATCATTTCATAATTGTTCCTATTGTATATAGTTTTGTATTAGGTTAAGAACCTTCATATTTATGCAAAAAGGAGAAATGTAGTAACATTCTCTCTGACCAAAAGTGGGTAGTGCTTCTTGTCTGTATACGTGCTTATTGCCTGTATATGTGGCCTCTGTCCTGCATTTGTAGGGAAGGAGAGAAGGGTCACGTTTTCTTTCTGGTGGAGTGGTCAGACACCGGACATCCAGGTGCTTGCTTCCAGGCAGAACAGAAGGATGATGTCAGCTGTTCATTCAGTTTTGTATCTCCCCTATTTATATCTCAATAAATCCCTGTCATTCACTGAACAGACTCACATGGATTCCTTGCTACACTTCCTCTTCCTCAGAGACACTAGAAGCTCTCCTTCCTTCTAATGTTCTGCATCTAAACACCTTTGCCACTGCAAAAGAGTGATTCCAAATGATGCTCAAAATGCATTCTTGTCTTCAATAACATCCTGATGGCTGTTGCCTTCTTCCAAAGGAGCAGTCATCATCTTAAAAACAAAGTTGGGTCAGGTTTTCATGTTCAGTATGATCACTCAAGTCTAGATGTGGGAACAGCATCACTGGAGTTCTGAAACCTATAAACAACTCCATCACCACAGCCCTAGGATTCCCCCTTGACTGCAAAGGTTTCCTATCGAATGTAAGTGAAGAGGAGGTTGACTGTGTTACAGATTAATAATGTAGGGAAGTAGCTGCCAAAGCTATTCATAACTGTAATTGCCCATGCATTCATCTTCATGAAAGCAATTTCATGTCTGTCAAGGAGGTTCTTTCTTTTACTTTGATGTGCATACTCTGAAAATATGCTTTTGAACTCTAAGAAACAGAGTTTGCTTTCCCATTAAGCCCAGAAAAATATATTATTCTGTGTATGTATGTGTGTGTGATGTACACATTTGTGTTCTGGCCAGTGGGACGAGAAAATGTGACCTAGAGGAGAGAAATGAAAGGGGCAAGGGACACAGAGAATGACACAGCGTGACGGTATTCCATTCAAGCTGGGGTTTTTTTTTATTTTTCTCAGGGGGTGTTATATAGTAAAGGAGGTCGGCAGGGCACAGTCATGGGGAACAGTAGGTATACAATCTAATCGTGGAATGTCTTAACTGCAGATAATTTGCACAGGCGTTCCTTTCTATCAGGAACCTAGGGCGAGTCACGTAATTGCTGGTTAATGGCTAACTATAACGGGAGGGGAATAGAGGCCTATAAACATGGCTCACTCATAAACTGGAAATGGCTAAGCTAACATGGCTATACTAAAAGGCCAAATACAAGTTTTGGCTCCCGGCACATTTGCATGTGTGTGATGCATGTGTATGGATGTGCTTGTGTGGACCTGAGGTTGACTCTGTGTGTCTTTCTTGATCACTCTCCACATATTGAGCCAGGGTCTCTCTGAGCTCAAAGCTCATCATTTCAGCTAGTCTGGCTAGCCAGTTTGCCCTGACAATTCTGTCTCTATCTATCACATGCTGGAATTACAAGCAGCCTGCCATGCCCTCCTGGCTTTTTAAGTGGGTTCTATGGCTCTGAACTTTGGTCCTCAGGCTTGTACAATGAGAACTTTACCCAATAAGCTATCTCCACTGCCTGAAAATGTATTATTCAATAAGAACAGTCTCCTAATCCTTTGCCCCACTTCTTTTTATTTATGATGATTTTTTAAAAAGATTTATTTATTTATTACATATACAGTATACAGAAGAGGGTACCAGATCACATTACAGATGGTTGTGAGCCACCATGTGGTTGCTGGGAATTGAATTCAGGACCTCGGGAAGAACAGTCAGTGCTCTTAACCTCTGAGCCATCTCTCCAGCCCTATTTATGATGATTTATAAGGCATGGTATTGTGCAGAATTCTGAAGCTGTTGCTGTGTGATCATCACACAGGACCTTTGCAGCTGCAACTGTAACAGGAAATAAAAAGTGGGCCTTAAGGGTCTATAGTTCTGAGGCTAGAGAGATGGCTCAGCAGTTAAGAGCACCGTCTGCTCTTCCAGAGGACCCGGGGTTCGATTCCCAGCACCCACATGGCAGCTAACAACTGTCTGTAGTTCCAGTTCCAGGCAAACACCAAGGCAAATAAATAAATAAATAAATAAAGTTTAAAAAAAGGGGGGGGGGTCTATAGTTCTACCAGCCTCTGTTATAGCACCAAAAACAGCTTACTAGAATTAGGCTAAGTTCATGGATTACGGAGAAAGGAGAAATGTGAATGGGAAAGTGGAAACAAAGGGTGTTCTTGGGAATGCAAGACTAAATCTCTAATGATGGACTCTTACGGCCATTTCTAAGAGACAACAGGAGTACCACTTGAGCTAAGAGCTAGACGAAAACCGTTCTGGCAGTCCTTGCAACAGATTCTGAGCCACAGAATCAGCATCATAACAGCTCTGAGTCAGGCATGTTCAGAACATGAACCCTCACTTGGGCTTTCTATATATGGATTGTGGATAGTAGTGATAACACTTAATACTTCACAAGCTACTTTCAACATTAGATGTAGTCTTGTTAAAGATATGAGTAGATTCTTGCATGATATGGTGGCTACTCCTATAATTCCAGTGCTTGGGAGGTGTGTGGTGATATGTTATATATTTAATAAAACCAGTCTAGAATATCAGAGAAGAGATCCACCCACAGTCAATCCAGGAGGACAGAAAGGAGTAAGGTAATGCACACCTTTAATCCCAGCATGGAGGGGTGACCTATGCTTTAATCCCATAACTCCAGAGACAGAGATCTTTCTGTGTTTCTGTGAGTTCAAAGCTGACTATCAAATAGTAGTAGCTCACACCTTTAATCTTAACCTAGATGTGAAACAACTGGAAGAAGAAGGTATTTAAGGCAGGTATAGAAAGACAGATTTATTCTGTAGAAGTGACAAGGAGGAGGAGGAGCAAGCTGAGGAATCTGGAAGATAGTTTTTACCTTGAGAAGTTGGCTGGGTGAGATTTGGCTGTGGTCTGTTTCCTCTCTCTGATATTCCAGCTTTTCCCCCTGATATTTGGCTCTGAGTTTCATTTACTACAACCAGAATTTGTGCAACAGAGGTAGAAACAAGAAAGAGGCAAAGCATCCTCAGCTACGGTACAAGTTTGACACCAGTGGAGTTAAATGAGATTCTTCTCTACGTGCTGTTATTGCCACACTTAATCACACACACACACGCACACGCACACGCACACGCACACATACACTGTCACTTAATACTCCCAACAATTCCACCATAGAAGTATTGAGAGTGACTTCATTTCATTCATAGCCATGGAACTTGGAAATAGAAAGGAGAGATGATGTCCCAAGTCACAGTTAGCCTTAGACAGATCTAGTACTAGAATTAGAATCTGAACTCAGGTCTTTCTATAGAATATAGAAATCCTATATTCTAGCAAAAGCCTCAGAGCTACAGACAGAGTATCCATGGAGACTATCTAAAAGCTCAGTCCACCAAAAAAAGCAAGTCCCTGCATGCTGGCCTTCAGTAAGAACCATTAATCTGAGAAACCAGAATGGACTGTGGTTTACATGGACTCTCCCCAGGGAATCCTTAGAAGCCAAACCTTCTGCCTCCTGGCTCCCCATGAATGGCTGAGTCACACCTGTCTGGTCATTTCAGTGATCAGAACAGCTCTGTGCCCTCACTCACTGGGGACAGGGAAGAGAACTGGGTAGAGCTAATTTGTCCCTCATTCTTCTACATCACTGACAAAGGGACATTCACTCTAACAGCCTTGAGATAAATCTTACAATAAGAAATTTTTCTAAGACAAGAAATCCTACTATTTAGGGAATAGTTTCAGGTTGCAGCATAGTAAACACCCAGGAAAAGTAAATCCAAACAACAGGCTGTAGGTCACACACCAAAACAGGGCGAAGGAAAACTTGGCCATGTTCCCTTGGTAACTCCTTCACAAACACCATGTACAAATATCTCTCTCTCTTTCTCTTTCTCTCTCTCTCTCTCTCTCTCTTTCTCTCTCTCTCTCTCTCTCCAGTCCTCTCTCCCTCCCTTCCTCTCTCTATGTCCCTCAGACTAGCAATATTCAGCATCTAAAATAAGCTCTTCAAAGTAAAATGGAATCATCATAATCATGATTATATTCAGCCAATCAAGATTTTTCTTGGATGAATTCATTTATTTCTAAATCTTTGGGGATTGAAGGAACAAACTATGAAGCAAAAAGAAGGAGAAAGAGAAAAACAACAGTTTCCTCATCTCCCAACAGTGTTTCTGACAACATTAAATGATTCTATTTGCTGACCTCATTAGGTAAACATCAAACTTATTACAAAAACAATATGGGAGCATGGATAGACTTGTCTAATTTAGTAAGACAGAAAAGACTGGGATACAAGACTGTTTGTGTATGGGCAGATTGCATACACAGTAATAAGACTACAGTGGATTACCAGGTACCAGGATGAAGTGAACTCACTGATGTGTTACATGGAAGGATTGTGAATGGCTTTATTTTTCAATTTCTGAACATTTTCTGCAATGTAATTGCTTAAACATGTTTAACATGTTAATGTGTTAAGGCAGAGAATTAAAAACAAATAGACTTCTTACCTACACTTAAGCATTCATGTTAATGTGTTAAGGCAGAGAATTAAAAACAAATAGACTTCTTATCTGCACTTAAGCATTTTTGAGACACTGAAATGCACATAGAGTTCACAGACTGCTAGCTGAGGTCCAGGCTGAGGTCAAGGCTAAGAGAGATTCTTCTGAAATATTGCAGTGTCCAAGAGAGTAAAGCCTTTGGAGTGCTCAGGCACCTGTGTTAATGAGAGCCTCCCTGGATGTAAAGATGGCATTCTGAATGCTGGCCTGACATTAAGTATAGCCTCTTTGCGTCATCTAGAAGTCACCTCTGAAGGCCTGAGAGGACTGGAAAACACAGACAGTTATTGTTCAGAGCTACTAATAATGATTCACAACAAGAGGTGTGCATTTCAAGTGTATCCAGTATACTACCTACAGTCTCAGCAGAGGAAACTGTCCCTGAAGGTTGGTTGGTGGCTGGGGAGCTTCTTATCGGGGCAGTTCCAAGTAGCAAGATCTCAAGGTGAACAGCATCATATTCCAGGTATTGATCTAATACTTCTTCTGGACACAACCCCAATGGTCTTGGAGTGAAAAAGGACCTGTGTAAGCAGGGCCCAGGTTGACTGCCTAGGACACTGGCTTTGGAAAGGCTTCAAGTATGGAAAGTGATTGCTCACCTTTCTAGCACTAACTGTTTTCATTTTGAAGGAATCACATACTGAGGAAAGTCAGTTATTGGCACCTCTCTGAATGTCTCACTGGATTGCCTTTGTTTCATGCACACTGCTATTATCACATCATGTACAATCAACCCCATTCCAAAATCACATTGAAAACTGTGCTGGCTAGTTTCATATCAACGCAATCAAGAGTTATCTAAAAGGAGGGAGCCTCAACTGAGGAAATGCCTTCATAAGATTCAGTTGTGGGGCATTTTTTAAATTAATGATTGATGGGAGAGGGCCTACTCCATTTTGGGTGGTGGCCTGGTGGTCCTGGGTTCTCAAAGAAAGCAGGCTGAGCAAGACGTGAAGAGTGACCCAGGAAGCAGCACGCCTTCTTGGCCTCTGCATCAGCTCCTGCCTCCAAGTTCCTGCCCTGCTTGAGTCACCATCCTGACTGCCTTTGATGATGAACTGTGATGTGGAAGCAGAAGCCACATGATCCCTTTCCTCTCCAAGGTGATTTGGTTATGATGATTTCATCAAAGCAATAGTAAGCCCAACTGAGTCAAGTTGGTACAAGGATAGTGAGGGTGGTGAGGCTTGCTGTGACAGACCTAACCATGCTGTTCTTGGAAGGACTGTAGAACTTTGGAACTTTGGAGTAGAAAACCCATCAAGTGTTGAGAGTTCAGTGGACTATTCTGCAGAAGCTTGGAAGATAAAAATGTTGAGAGCAACGCAGATGAAGGCCTGGCTTGTGAAGTTCTACAGGGACATTTAAAGACTCTCTCAGAGCCATTTGTTATTTTAAATTAAGATTCTGTGGTTCTGGTTAGCTGGGCTGCAGAATCAGCTGTGATTAACAAGACACCAGAACTACTGAAGTGAAACCTTGGTCTTGCTGGGATACTCAATGCTGATCAACTGGAGCTGAGAAATTAGCAGTAATTAAAAAGAGATTAGCATTACTGAGGTGAAATCTTCTGGAAAGTGTTTCCTGAGAGTCAGCACATAGGAGCTGTCTTCCAGAGGCAGCCAAGGTTATACCTTGTACTGGCAGTCAAACTCAGTCATGTGTAAGAGTCACCCAGTTGGTACTGGTTTTCAAAGTCTGAAAGGGTCATAGAGAGCAACTGAAGCTTGGTACTGTGAGAAGCTGGAGATGCCATTGGAGAAGGTGCAATCTCAGGAGCAGCAGAAGCCCCAGCACTGAAGGAGTTATGGAGAGAATTTGAGGTTTTGATCCATGAAGAGAGCCCAGGAGAGGCTATTGGTGAAAGTATAGGCTGGTTGCAGGAGACCCCAGCATTCTGGAGCTGCCAATACCATGGGATGACCAAGAACAGCAACAGTGCTGGAGTGGAGTCATCTGGAACCTTTTGGTTGACAAGGTTTTTGACAAGCTGTAAGTGCTGCAGAGGGCAGAGCTGGAGCTCCAGAGCCCAGACTGGGAGTGGAACACATTGAGTTCTTCAGCCTGTTGGGGGTTCGACTTTGCTTTCATCTGATCTTATTATGACTGTGTCTGGGTTCTTCCCTCTTGAAGTAATAAAGTAATTTGTTTCTGATTTAACGGGCACCCACAGGTGAAAGACTTGGAACTTTTAAAAAAGAGATTTGGGATTTTAAAAGGGACAATGTTTTTTAAAAGACTGAACTTTTAATGTGTGAATTCATAAAGACTGTAGGGCTTTTAAAGTTATGTTTTATATTGTGATATTAATATTAATGTCATCTTGGGAATAAATGAGAAAGGAAAGGCTATAATTGAAAAGTGATGTGTTTGTGTGTCAAGTAGACAAGGGGTCCATTGTGTTGGCTAATATAATGTCAACTTAACATAAGCTAAAATCATCTGAAATGAGGGAACCTCAATTGAGAAAATACCTCCACAAGAGTGGCTGTAAAGCATTTTCTTAATTAGTGATTGATACAGGAGGGCCTAGTCCATTTTGGGTGGTGCCAACCTTGACCTGGTGGTCCTGGGTTCTCAAAGAAAGCAGACTGAGCAAGACATGAAGAGTGAGCCAGGAAGCAGCACCCCTCCCTGGCCTCTGCATCAGCTCCTGCCTCCAAGTTCCTGCTCTGCTTGAGTCTCCATCCTGACTGCCTTTGATGATGAACTGTGATGTGGAAGCAGAAACCACATGATCTCTTTCCTCTCCAATGTGCTTCTTGGTCATAGTGTTTCATCCCAGCAATACTAACCCTAACTGAGACAGATTTGTTGTTGTGAGGTTTTGTTTTTGTTTTTGAGACAGGATCTCACTGTGTAGCTCTGGCTGGCTTGGAACTCACTATGTAGATCAAGATGGGCAGGAAATCACAGAAATCTGCCTGGCTCTGCCTCTCAAGGTGCTGGGATTAATAACATTACTGTTTGCTGAAAACAAAAAACAAAACAAACAAACTTACTATTTAGGGACCAGTTTCAGATTTCAGAATTCCAAGTGCCTGGGAAGGCAAAGCCCTAACAACAGGTCACACACCAAAAGACTTTAATGTTTCCTAGAGCAGAGGAAAAACTAGCTATGAGTTCCTACTGTCTTCACAAGCATCATGTACAGATAAAACGAGTTCAGCTGCTCAGTGAGGTCTCCTCATGCTCATGGTAGCAAGACAACAGCCCCCACTGTGAATAACCCTCAGACATAACAATGTCCAGAAGAAGCAGGGGATGTTCAGTCTCCATGTCTGCCTCCTTTTGACAATAGGGGAGACTTTTCCAGAAACATCTAGAGTATTTCCTTTTACAATTCCTGAATGCTTATGCTGAAACTAATTGTTGCAAAAGGAGACAAGCTGGATATTTTTGAAGCAAGGGGCAAGGCCTTGAGAGGAGTGGATTCAGCAAATGGACACAAAATTATATTGCAGTAACAAGAGAATGCAGTAGTGTATTAATTAGAGCGTCACTATGTCTAAGTACCCCAGACTCTTGACAGTACCCTTATCTACAAAACCCTACCTCTCTCACCTCTTCTATAGTTAGGTGGCCAAGTGCCTGCCTCACCTGAATGACAGCATTTTTAATTGGCTTGATCTCCAATCCACCAAGGTATTGAAGGTCCATTTCTCAGCGATGTCTTACTTAGAAAACATGGCTACTTCCGTGGAGGTTGCAGTGAACGTCTCCTTTGGCCTGGGATCCTTCCTCCGCTGTCTGTGTTTTACAACACTGCCATCTTGGCCTTTGTCTACCTGCTACTTTAGCTGATCATGTGATCTATCTTCCTCAATCAGAACAAGCATGATGTGCAGCTCATGATCCTATCCATACTATCCACAGTATCATCTCTCTTCCTGGCACACTGTACATGCATGCTCTGGTGCTCAGATACCAATCAATCAAATAGCTGAAATCTGTATAGTGCATCAAGTTCTGCTACTCAGGCCCAAAGCCTGTGTTCTTAGCTATAAACCATCTAAGGGAGCAAGCACAAAGCACATGACAAGCTGGGTGGAGGCTGTGCACTCTATCTGCCTTCAAGTGTCAAACGCTCATGGTGAAAGCCTGGATTCTTGGAAAGTTACTGAGTAGTGGAGTTGTGCTACTGTGAACATTTTCACAGCTTCTTCCCCAGGCCACAAGGCCCAAGTCATTCCATAGCAACTGACTCAGAAACACAAGATAAGACAGGAAATGAGCCAGTTCTTCAGAACCGACTTAATGTCTTCCCTTGAGGAGAGCTGACCTCAGGGTGCTTCAGTCTTTGGGATCTCCAAACTTTTGTCTCAGAATTCTACTCTCTTCATTTATGGGACAACATCCTGAATGCCTGTGGCAACTTTCCACCTCCATGGCTCTGTCTGCCTGTGCAGCTAAGGACTGTAACTTCTCTGTCTTTTGGGGATTTCTACTGTTGTGATGAAACACTACGACTATTTAATCTTACAGCTTGTAGTTCATCATCCAGGAAAGTCAGGGCAAGTACTTAGAGGCAGGAACCGTGGAAGAGTGCTGCTTACTGGCTTGATTTTCATGACTTGCTCTGCTTGCTTTCTTATTACACCAAGGCCCAGCAGCCCAGGAGTGACATCACCCACCGTGAGCTAGGCCCTCCCATCTCAACCATCAATCAAGAAAATGCCCTATGGGCTTACTCATAGGCTAATCTTGTGGACACATTTTTTTTTGCAGTTGAGGTTCCATCTTCTTGTCTTGCTTGTGTCAAGTTGACGTAAAACTGACCAGCACACTCTCCATGTCTCTTCACATGATAATGATATTCTCTCCGTATCTGGCAGACCTAACTCACCCCCAAAAACCCTGGCCAGCAAATGGTCTCCAAATACCATATGAATGTCACAGAAAACCAGAGCCTGACAGTTGTCAACACAGTAACAGCAGATAATGTTTGAGAATTACTACAGTAGGTGACAAGAGACCTGAGAACCCTGGAAAAATCATAAAGCATAGTTTAAACAAGTGGGAGTTTATAGCCAAGAAGCAAATGTGAGAGATCAGCAGTTAGAGAGTTACAGGCAGGAAGCATAAGTGGCAGGGGTGGGCCACGGCTAACCTGATGTCACAGGTTTGTTGCTAAAAGCAGGCCAGAGTGAGACCTAAGAAATGGGCAGATCCCAAGGGGCAAAGGATTCTCAAGGAAACTGCATCATGAAAAGAGAAAGCCAGAGGACTGAGATGAGCAAAGGACTCAGAAGAGCCTGACACAAGTCTGGTCAAGTACAGAGTTTTTATTATAGCACAGTGGAGCCTGACACATGAAATGGTTTCTTGCCAAAGCAGTTTGAAAAAAAGGAAGACTTTATGTGATTATGTGCTTAAGGGCTCCAAAGTGTACATTGTCTAAGAACTACCCAAATGACTGCTCCTGTTTGTTTCCAGTTTGGAAAGAACATGGATAGGCTTTGAAGTCAGACCGACATGGGTTCAAATCTCAGATCAGCCACCAATAGCTGTGTGATATTGGCCAGATCAAAACATCTTTCTAAGCTTCAGTTTTCTCATTCCTTAAGTGTCAACATGACCTTAATTGGGTTTTTTTTGTTTGTTTTGTTTTGTTTTGTTTTTGTCTTTGGAGACAATGTTTCTATGTGCAGCCCTGGCTGTTCTGGAACTTACTTTGTAGACTAGTCTGGTGTCCAACCCAGAAATCTATCTGCCTCTGCCTCCTTAGCATTGGGATAAAAGGCATGCACCAGCGCCATTCTGCATGACCTTGATATCTTACAGGTTTGTGAAGACTAAACTAAAGTGGATTGCCTATAAAGAACTAAACATACCCTCTGAGATCAGTAAATGGGTGCCATGGATCAGGTAGAAACTGAATTCCTCAAGTTAGGTTTATACATTCATTGTCGTTTGTCCAATCCCACAACACAGATGGAGCATGTAGAACCCACAGAATTTCAAAGGTGAATGTCAGCTCAGCTCAGTGGTTCTTTTTTTTTTTTTTTTTTAAAACTTTATTTATTTATTTTATTTATTTGCCTTGGTGTTTGCCTGGAACTGGAACTACAGACAGTTGTTAGCTGCCATGTGGGTGCTGGGAATCGAACCCGGGTCCTCTGGAAGAGCAGACGGCGCTCTTAACCGCTGAGCCATCTCTCCAGCCCCCAGCTCAGTGGTTCTTAACCATGGAGAATCATCAGGGATTCCTTTAAAACATATTATCTCCCATATCAAGTATAGAGCAATTCAATCAGTCTCTCTAGAGCCAGAGAATGGACCTCTATGTTTTCTAAGCATTGCAGAGGGGGGAGCTGCTGGTCTGAACCACTCTGCTCATTTTGCCGAAGAAATAGTCCCAGGAAGGTGAGTGACTCTACTGTTATTTTTTTTTCATATTTGGTCTTCATTTTAATCTGTCAGAAGACCTTGATTCTGTCAGCCAATGTCAAGGTCTCTTCCAGCCAACACACTTAATTGGTTGGTTTCTTGTGTCCTCACCCAATCCTCTATATTGCAGACAGGCTAAGACCTTGAATGGTTGTGAAAGGTGGAGATTGGCAAGATGTCTGAGGGGCAGCATTTTAGCTAAAAAGGATACAGGGTCTGGAGACACCAGAAATAACACTGAATATGCAGGAAGGCTGCGGTTTTTCTTCATGATGTTCTCTCAGGAGTAAGGCTGACTTCCTTCTTACTTCTGCTGGCTGCTCCTCACCTAACATCACAGCACTCTGTGGCCTTACCCCCTGCTTCAGCCCCAGCACAGGTCAGAAGGCCCAAAGAACATTCAAGAGTTATTTTCTGGGCACTTCTGATGAGCCAAGGTCTCTGCTCCCAAGAGGAGATAAACTGAAAACCAGGTACTAGGTACCTGCCTTTAAGATATCATCACTCTAGTGAGCAAGTGTTTCTTCCTGTGACCGTCCTACCAGAGCCATTCGGCAAGAAGGGGCTGCCCCGTGATGGCTCAGATCAGAAGCAGAGTCCAAGGGTCTGTGGAATTCAGAAGCAGGAGTGCTTAGGAACTGGTTAGTCTTTAAGGGCAAAATGTGGCTGTAGTTTAGTAAGTGTTGCAGATTCTCTCCCCTTGGTTGGCAGCAGAACTCCAGTGGTACTATCTCTGATTGGCTATTAGCAGCCTAGCACTGAAGATGTCACTGACTGGCTGGCTGTTAGCCTTGTCTTTGAGGAAGCATGGCTGGCTCTGAGTCAGTCTTCTCTTGATGCTACCTGGGGGGGGAGGGTAATGCTGGTCTCTTCTAGATCCTTCCTTGGGCCAACTCTGGATTTTTAGGCTGGGTATCAACCCTTTAACTTTAGGAATCTTACAGTCTGGCTAAGAATTGGGTATGGTTCTGAAAGCAGAACTCATGGTGCCAGTAAGATGCTTGTTGGCAAATTTATGGTTCAAGCCCTAGCTGCTCTAGGCCACAGTGCACCTAAGTTAATAACCAGGACAGCAAACTGATGTCTCCAATTGTTTACACTGACAGGGTCTCAGAGATCTCTGGCTGTAGCCAATAGATTTAAAAGGTGAAAAATCCTGCTTCCCTATGAGGTAAATGACAAACACGTAAGCTGCCACATGGGATTCAGGAGTCCTTGAATCCTCTGGTCGGACCGCCCACTAACAACACAAACTGGCTGTTTTCAGGTTCATTTAAGGGGCCTAAGGAAAGCTATCGATGTGAGTGAACCTAGGGGAAGACACTAGCACAGGTGAAGACTCTGATCTCCCTCACACCAGGTCCCCAGGCACCCAAATCCTCACCCTAGATATGTGGTTTCTCTTGGGTGTTTTGGTTTGAGTCTTTGTTTTCCTCAGACTCTGCAAGGATTCCTGAACTGCACTGTCTGGGCCAGGCTGGGGGAAGTAGGCCTGACAAAAGGAAGGGCACAGCCTCTGTACCAGAGAGGTCACCGAGCTAAATGGGCAGGCGCTCGGCGCCTTCCTCCCCTACCCTCCCCGACCTTCTCCAGAGAGTGGGGCTGTGAGGGGGTGGCACAAACCGCTCATTTGTTAGTGAACACAGCAACTAAAGACAGGGAGCAGTACCCAGTGGACCTGAAGGAGGTGATGGAGCAAAGACTGTCTGTCCTTGGTGGTGTCGACTGAAGAAACAATCAGAGCTTCTCCAAATAATAACAGATATTTATAACAGCAGAGCCCTGCTGTGGGGATCTGTGTGCCATAGTGAACTGGATATGCAAGAATGAGGCAAAGGGGCGATTTAAAGGGTGAAACAGGGAGGATTATGTAAGAGATTTTGAAACAACCGCCCCTGGCCACAGTGTTCATAAAAGGATGGTACTGCTCAGAGCCTAGACAGAGCTGCTGAGGAAATGCCCTTGTAGATATGTGTGTGTGTGTGTGTGTGTGTATGTGTGTCTTTCTGTCTGTCTGTCTGTCTCACTTTCTCGCATGCATGAGTGTGAGTGTGTGTGTGTAGTTTTTAGTATGTATACACATGAGATCTTTTCTTTCATAGTCTCTTGGCTTAATTTTGGCTAGAGCTTGACATAAGTGACCCCACATATTCTGCTTGCTTATACCAGAATCTTCCGGTACATTCACCTTGTTTCCTGTTCCTCTCAGAGCACATCACCCCATGCAGCTCCACTTGGCATGCCGTGTGCCCAATGCTGGAGAGAAGGGAGGACACCAAGGTGGTACCTTCGTATGCACAAGTCAGACAAAAGTGAATTCCAAGCTCTGCGCCAACTACATCTGTGTTTCACTTCTCTTGTTTTGAGTTAGGTAGTTTGTGACAGACAGAGGTCCAAATTAGTCCCAAGATCCCCACCCTGTGGTATAAATTCTGTAAAGCATCTTTGCTTTATATATGGGAAGACCTCATGTTTACTATGGGCTATCATTTCCTTGGTTAGGTCATATTAATCTGTCATGGTAGACAGTGGTTGACAAAGAATTCTCTTGCTGGCTTAGGAGATGTTGTGAGGTCACATGGAGAAGAGCTGAGGGTGGATTCCAAGAGCTTGGAGAAATTTCTAGCTGACATCTAGCAATAATGGAAAATAAGGACCCCAGTCCTATAGTCATGACTGGATTCTGACTACCACCTAAGTGGCAGATCAATATGCAGATTTTCTAGACACTTGAGACCCTGAGCAGGAACCCAGCTGTGTGTGCCCTGACTTGTGACCTACAGAGACTCTGAAATTATCAGAGTTCAGAGTCACTCTATTTGAATTAGTTTGATATGCAGGAGTAGAAAATTAATACAGGGTTACAGTTAAAACATTTAAAATGAGCCATGCATTAGCACAAGCCAATCAGACTGTCACAGGCAGTGAACAACTGGTATGATGTGCAGGGGCAGGATGTCAGTCATGGAGGAACCATTCATAGATTGGGAAAGTGATGCTCAGTGAAAACTAATGAGCCAGTAAGAGGAGGGCTGAATTCACACCAGAGGATCTTGGGAAGTAATTTATATAGCCTCAAAAAGGAAAGCTTTGTTGAGATGGACAGAGGGCTTTGAGTAGCACCTGTATTTGTCTAGATTTGTCTTAGGTCAATGATGGGACACTGTTGAATCTGTTAGACTCTAAAATAACCAGGATTTGGCCATCTTTAGAGCAGTGGTTCTCAAGCTTTAATACAGTTCTTCATGTTGTGGTGACCCCCAGCCATAACATTATTTTGCTGCTACTTTATAACTATAATCTTGCTACTGTAATGTAAATATCTGATATTCAAGGATATCTGATGTGTGATCCCCCCAAAGGGGTCAAGACTCACAAGTTGGGAACCACTGCTTTAGAGGAAATGAACTTGTAATTTAGAAAAGGGGTTGATTAAAAATCAGAAGCATTATGTGTGTTATAGAGAGAATGTTTGGCTTTAAGCAGCTTTGCTAGCCTTCTATTCTGACAACCTGAGATGACCAGCTCAAGAGAGAAGGTTCATTTGCTCTCAGTTTCAGAGTAACCAGTCTGTGATCAGTAGAGTCATGCTTTGGGGCAGGGAGTATGTGATGGAACAGAACTTACTGACTTCTGACTCAAGAAACAAGAAGAAAGATCCAGGGTCCAGAGTCCCTCTGTGACCTAACTTCCTCCCACCAGGCCCACCTCTCAGAGTGTCCACTGCCTCCCAATAGCACCATACTGGGGACTACACATTTAATCACGAACCTTGGGAAAACATCCTGGGCCCATACTATGGCAGAACTGACTACAAAGCCTGCACAAAGCTGTGGTCTGTTTCTGGTATCAGGTGTGGGACCAACACAGTTCAGCCAGGCTGGTAGCCAGGAGGGAAAGCTGGGTATGAAGTAGGGAGAGCAAGGGCAAGGGAGAACCCACACGGATAAACCAGAATCCAGGAAGATGAACAGTTCGTGAGCCCTCAGAGAGAAGCCACACCAGCCTTCCAACACCCTATCTCAGGGTGGGGGTCTTAATGACGGGATCACAGTAGGAACACGATGCTGCTGCACAGAGAACTACATAGGGCTAAGGAGATGAGGTAACATGGGAACACTGGTCTCAGATGCTCCCCTATGCTGACAAGGTGAGGCAGCAGGCTGACCAGAGTCCTGAGGGCTCAGTGGTACCACCTTCAGAGCTTTCAAATCTCAGATTTTACAAACCAGCCCTAACTTGAACTTGACTGAGAAGGAAATTAATTGTGGGAAATACTATTCTTAACTGGCTAAGTTGATTTAGTTCAAATCACTCATCCTAATAGCTTAGATAAAAGTCACAGGGAAAGGGTTGGGGTTTAGATATAAGGTTTCTTTGATATGTGTTTTTTGACGGGGGTGGGGGTGTGGGGGGGTGTGGGGTGTATCTCCTTAAGATGTCGGTCCCAAACCTGCTCTCTACATCTGCTGCCATTTTACACCATAATTTCTGACAGTACATCCTTGACTGCCACTGTGTTCTGGCGATCACAGCTTGGTATTCAGCACTCAGATCCTAGATGCCATTCTTAACACATTCCTCCTCCATCTCCCACTACTGAGTTTTCTAAATGACTTGAAGATGTCACTCTGTGACCCTGAGTTTTTGTTTGATCTTTGTGTGGATCTCCTCTGTGTTACTTTCATCAAATGCTTAGTTTATTTACAACCCTTGATGGTGGTCTGAGTAACTTCAAAGGGCTTTAGTTAATCTGTGGATAGTAGAAACATAATTACTTACATGGAGCTGTGATGTTATCCAGAGGTGGCTTGTGGCTTCCATGACTGGTCACATAGGTTATGGATCCTAGGAAAAAGTCTTATTCCTCATGAGTGGCAGTGAATACTGTAGGAATGGAAACAAATTCCCATCCTGTGCTTGTATTTGCTCGTGCACTTTAACACCCCCTGGTGGATGGTGTCTTTGGGGAATAAAATCAAGAAAGAACAACAGTGATTTTCTATTTCTGTGTATAGCAGGCCCCCAGCCAGACCTTAGCACAATGAATGCCATGATGGAAGTACCATTTAGGCCTTGGAGCCCAGCACATAAGCAACAACACCTGCCAAAATGAGAACAGAGACCTAACCCATCCACAGTTCTGGGAAAGCCTCTAACAGTACTAACCTTGCTTTCTGGCTTCTGTAGTTCTGCTTCTGGCTATTTGATTTATTTAACTGAGTTATGTCAACCCATCATGTGGGATTTATGCTTAAAAGCTTACCCTGAGAAAGGCTTGGGACTGGACTCAGGTCCTGAACACCCAGTGTAGTCGCCGGCCAGCTAGTATCTTATATTGGTTTGAATATGTGTCTGAGTGGTCTTCTCTGGTGGATATCTCACAACATGTGTATGTATCAGTTTCTATGTCTAAAAAACAAAAGTGGTGAGAATTTTTTGAAAGGAGAAAAAAAACCCATGAAGTGCATTCAGCACTGCGCCTAACACATATGCAGAACTCTGCAAATATTAGCTTTTATTACTCAACACATATAAACCTCTCTGGGAAGAGGCAATGTCAGATAAACGTCTCTAGTCATGTCAGGGTCTCTGACATCAGTACTCTGATTCAAATGCTGAACATGCTGTGAGCTGACAGCAGTGAGCTGTCTATTACCAGTCTGATGGATCCTCCCTTGCCAGTTGCTTGTCCTGTCTTCATCAATCCCGGATGTCATCCTCTAAAGCAGGTCTCACTAATCCTAGAGGCTCTGTGGATGTGGCAGCTAGGAGGGCTGAGCCTGAGGGCTGAGCAGTGCTTTCGAATATGACAGAAGGTACCTGAGAGGCTGGCAACAGCTATTCTGGAAGTGAGCAAGGGAGATGTCACCAGCTGGTGAGCTGCCAGGGAGATGGGGATCAGATTTGTACCTGTTGTCATACAGCTGTGGTCCTTGACCCCAACACAGACCCTTCTCATTGCTCAGCTGTCTGAAGGAAGCAGCTTAAGAAGATGCCCCTTACCACTATGTACTGACTTTTAAATAGCTACAAGTGTTCCATCACAAGGGGCTTCTAGAGGCCAACTGGCCACTGAGAAAACAAGAAGCCCAAACACAGAAAGTGCTTTGCCCAAAAATCACATTGTCAGTTGGCTTATACCTCAAGTCCTCTTTGTCTTATGTAATAGAACCTTCCATTTTTCTCCTTATTTCATTTCTTAGTGAGTGTGTGTGTGTGTTGTGCTCATGTGCACTCTCATTTGCATATGTGATAAACTAGCATCAGATTACATGCCTAAAACTGAGTTGATGAGAAGTCTACCAAATTCTTACTTGATCAGTATAGGCAGAAAGTTTCTAGCTCAAGTAAACAGAAGACTAGACTCACTCCTAAACACAATTTCCAGACTTTGACATGTAGCAATAGGCATGTGCCTTTGGAACTCACTGGTCTTCCCATGGACCCCATTATTCTGGAGCATCTGGCTTGACAGAGCAGGAGGATGGCCTTTCCCGGCTGATTACAGCACCACCTACAGGCAACCTTTGTAAAACTAAGTCTAGAGTCCCTTAAGGGCTGCATAGTTTTCCAGTTAGCATCCATTATGTGGTGCTGCTTCTCCAACAGCCAGAATTCCTGAGTTCAGCAGACAAAAGTAGGAGTGGGAACAGTACCACACACTGGTACCCATAGCAACCCATCAGGAAGATGTTTGTTTCCTTCCACCTTGCTGGGTAATCCCTAGTGCCAGAAGGTGCTGAGCCAGCTGAGGACCCTGTGTACCATACTACTGATCTGCCAGGCAAAATGTATCCATTGGTGCAATAATGACATGTCTGTTATGGGAGTAACCAGATATTTTCTGTTTGGGTTGAGCAGGGAATTCATTCCCAGTATTGTAAACCTGATCAAAAGTCCATGGCTAGGGGCTGGAGAGGTGACTCGGTAGTTAAGAGTCTGCTCTTCCAGGGGACCTGGGTTGAATTCCCAGTACTTACATGGAAGCTTACAACCATCTATCACTACAGTTTTAGATATGAAACCATCTTCTTGTGGTGATATATTGTGTATCTAATAAAGCTTGCCTGAAGATCAGAGGACAGAATCAGCCACAGAGTTAGCCAGAGAGGTCAGGGAGTGGTGGCACAGGCCTTTCATCCTTTCATTGTAGCACTCTGGAGGCAGAGGCAGCTATGTGAATCTCTGTAAATTCAAGGTCACACTGGCCAACTCTACTCCAGGAGAGAAACAGAGACCTTTAATCCCAGCACTTGGGATTCCATGTCTCTGCTCTGCACTTAGAAGCACACTCGCCTTTAATCCCAGCCACTAGGAAGTTTGAGAAAGGAAGTGATATGGCTGGACAGAAGAAGGCAGGAATTCAGCCTCCCTTTCATTTCCAGTCTTTCAGTTGCCTTTACTTCCCCAATCAGACTGAGAATTGGTGGAGACAATGTCTTCCCCTTTCTGCCTGATGAGATGGCTAGGTGAGAAGTGGCTGCGGCTTGTTACTCTGTCTCTCTAACCTTTCAGCTTTTCCCTAGCATCTGACTCTGGATTTTTATTATAAAATCAATTAGGATTTATGCAACATCTCCTGGCCTCTTTGGGCACTGTGTACATGCAACATGATACTTATATATAAATGTAGGCAAAACACCCAAACACTTTAAATAACAAATATTTGTTTAAAGGCTATTGGCTGAGGAGGCTATAACCCTTAGTGGGGAAACTGTTGTATTTTGTTTTTGCTTAAATAGTCATGATATGTCTGCTATCTAAATAGGTATTTTTATGACCATAAGTTAGTGCTGCTATCAATTTTGGTCAGAGATGCTTCTTTTGCTGTGGCCAGTGGTATTACAGAGACTTAAAACTGCATTAAGTACTAAGAATAAGTGACTTTGAATGTTCTACCATAAATGGGACACCTGTATCATCCTATAGATGCTCAGGGAACATTGTAGTAGTGGGACTAGAAAGAACATAAGAGCTGAAGGAAGGATAGAATATTATAGAAGACTGTCTTCTAGCCATGACATGGCCAACTGCATCCTTGAACTTACAGCTGTGGGTACCTGCACAAGATCAGGCCTATCAATATCTTATTACAAAGGGAGTGGGGGCTTACAAGGTCTTACCCACCTCTGATGATTTACAGACAGTTAATTAGGGCAGGAGTCCATGAGGTCCTATCCTTCCTTGAAAATACATACATAATTACTGGTTACAAGGGTGAGGATCAGGGTGGAGAGGTACATTCTTCAGTGGTATAGCCACTGGCAAGGTGCCCACACTCCTATAAATAACCCTTCACCCATGTTTCTATTAGCAACTCTAGTGAAACCTATTGAATCCATTTCAAAATAAAAAATAAAAATCATGAGAATAGAGGGGGCCTAGCTGGAAAGACAGAAAAGCTGCAGGAGTGGGAGGGGCCAAGAGAGGACAAACAGGTCAATATGTGTTATACATCTCATACATCATATACATTATACACATGCATAAAACATTTCACAACAAAGCTCATTGCTATGTATATTAATGTCTAATACTAAACGAAGAGCAATGAAGAGGGTTTATTTTTGGTTTTGGTTTCTTACCTGTGACCTCCCTCCTGGCCAAGAGCTCTTCATTCCATAGGATAGAATGTTTTCATCAAGGCACACAATGATTCCATTGACTTGGGAGTCCAAACTGCCACCCAGCCATCATTCATGCCCCTGGGTCAACGGGCAAAGAAAGAAGCTCCTGTGGTGGCTGAGCTGGGGGCAGTTGATGACTCCTCCACAAAGAGGGGCACTAGAGAGCCCCTAGGGCATCTCTTAGCATCATCATGTCCTGTGATTAAGATCAGTGGGAACAGACCCAGGCAGGCTAGGTAACAAGGGAGGGCCAAGGGGGAACACAAGGATCTCCTTGGGAAGGGACGACAGCAGAGATCTCCTAAGTTGACTGGGTGTGAGTGAGGATGGGAACTTGAGGGATCAGGTTGGGGAAGTAGGTGGAGGGGCAGAGTACTGAAAGAGATATCTGGAAAGAGAAGGGCTGGGGGGGGGGCGCGGGCAGGGTCAGGTAGAAACCTGATGCAAGGGAAGCTCCCAGAAATCTACAAGGATGACCCCAGTTAAGACTGTTAGCAATAGTGGATATGTAGCCTGAACTGCCCATCTCCTATGATCAGATTGATGACTACCCCAGTTGTCATCAGAGAACTGTCATCCAATGACTGATGGAAACAGATGCAGAGATCCACAGCCAAGTACTGGGCAGAGCTCAGGGAATCCTGCTGAAGAGAGGGAGGAAGGATTGTAGGAGCCAGAGAGGCCAAGGACATCATAAGAAAACCCACAAAACAATTAACCTGTCTCATAGATAACTCAGAGTCTGCCCCAACAACAAGGAGCCTGTATGGGTTTGACCTAGGCCCTCTTCATATATATGACAGTTGTGTATCTTGGTTTATTTATGGGACTCTTATCAATGGGATCATGGGCTGTCCCTAATGCTTTGGCTGGCTCTTGGAAACCTATCCTTCATACTGGATTGCCTTGCCCAGCCTTAATACAAGTGGAGGTGCTTAGTCTTACAGACATATGATAAGCCATGCTTGGTTGGTATCCCTGGGAGGCCTATCCTTTTCTGAACAGAAACAGAGAAAGAGTGGATTGTGGGGCATGGAGGGAGGTGGGGCATTTAGGAAAGAGAAAAAGAGACAACAGGGAGATGCCAGGTCCTGGCCAGACAGACAGACATGGAGGAAGCAGGAAAGTAGGACAGACAGAATGAAAGATGCTTAAAAAGCCCTGAGGGAAAGTGTAGATGAAGAGAAATAGATTAAATTAAGTTAAAAGAGCTAGAGGGACAAGCCTAAACTGAAGCCGAGCAGTCACAACTAATGATACATTTCCATGTTTTCGTTTGGGAGCTGATTGGTGGCCCCCCAGAAATGCCAGCTAAAGCCTCCATCTTGAGAAGACAGGGCTAGAGCCCATTGAGACCAAAGCAGCATACATTTTCAGAAGAAAAATAGACTGGACATATCTGCCCAGAAGTAAATCCCAGAGACCAGTGCAAGGTCTCTTGTGTATCTTTAGGAGAATACTAATCAGGGTGCTGGGAAAATAATCATTTTCAATTATAGGGATTAGAGAGCTGGCATTTATGGAGTTGAAAACTGAAAGTTTTCAAGATGAACATAGGCTATTCCTAAAGAAGGCTGAAAAGCACCTGAGAATTCACCAGCCATTCAGTAGAGCAGAAAAGTAAGTCTTGCCTCAGCGGTGGTGAGTAATAAGTCCCAAACTATTCCGGACAACACACACACACACACACACACACACACACACACACATACACAGCAAGGACCAAAAGATTCATCAAAGTATCTCCAAGCAGTATTATTGTGTCTTAGAACAAAGATCAAGATTATAGGAATAATAGGTGTTTGGCATCTGACAAGATTAAGTCCCTAAGACCTGGCACCTAATAAGAAATTACTAAGCAAGTGAGAAATCAAGAAGATACCACATGTGATGTGAAAATCAATTCATTGACACTGAGCCACCCATGACTACTACTTAGGACCATAGGAGGTACCCAGCCTCAGGCAACACCTGGAGATAAGTCTTTCTTCCTACTGGCACCTTTCTCTGGACTGAGTATTTGGTTATTCAGAGATTCCTCTCAGCAGAAGATGGGTTGTATGTCAGCTTTCACACTATGCAGGAGACACCCCAGAAAACTGGCATTCTTACCATAAGAAGCTTATGACAGCATCTGGTTTGGGAGGTTCCCTCTAAGCCCCTGAATATCACCCTAACTGAGCCTCCAATCTCCAGCTCCAACTGGAGCAAGGTCGTGTCTGGCTGTATACCCCAGGGGAGTGTATAAGTGTTCTTGACACACTACTCAGTGGACCTAGTATGGCGCCTAGTGAGATGCAAGAATTCACCTGGCGTCAGCTGCAGAGCACCTGTGCCAGGGGCATACCCTTCAGCCCAACAAGGCACCAGCAGAGTGCACTGAACAAAGGGCATGCCCCCAGCCATGGCTATGTAGATCTGTGCCCACCCACTCTCTTAAAAAGAAACAACACATGGTATTCTTTCTCTTTCCTTCCTCCCTCCCCCTCTGCCTCTCTCTCTCTCTCTCTCTCTCTCTCCTTGTCCCTTCTCCAGGTACCCAAATTCCCTAAAATAAACTCTCGTGTGGCACCTGGCAGTGAGTGTGTGTGTCTCTCCCCACATGCAAAAAGCTAACGGGTGGACATTGGATGTCAAGGTAGAAGACACTCAGAAAGCCTCAGCTCAGTCCTCCTTTGACCACTGACAAAGCTGCGGTTGTGTGCCTGTCACTTAAGGCCCTCCTAAGTAAGTTTGCTTCCATAACATACAGGAACTCTCCAAAAGGGCAACTTCCTGTCCATCCTAAGGGTTAGCCAACCCCTTTGGGTATAAACAGTGGATCTAATCTAGGCTTAGAACAGCCATGCCACTAATGTGAACATAAGGTACTCAGAGGAGCTGCCTCCTATCTCCCTCAGAGGACTTCAAAGGCCAATGTCTGGAGTTCTCTTGGAGAAAAGCAGCACTTTCCCTTTCCGAGACTCCAAGGTCAGGAAGACAAGACCAACGCACTGGGAAGTAGTAAGTCTCTGTTGGTGCCTCTAGAAGCCTACACAGGCCAGCGAAGGTTCCCACTAGGTACTTCAAGGCTAGAAGGGTGAGCAAAGGACACCCCTAAGTAGCCTTTCCTTGGATTTGGTGTCAAGTACTGACTACATTTTGCTTGATTTGAGAGCTTGTTTTCATGTAATGGGAGAAAAGAGCTAAGGAAATGTTCATGCCATAGTGTGTGCACACAAAGAATGTGAAATGTCCCCAGAGCCTTATACGTTTCAAGCTGGTGGCACTGTTTGAAGGAGTTGTGTTACCTTTGGGATAAGGGCTCAGCTGGCAGAGGTGGGGCAGTAGGAGCTGGACTTGAAGATTATCTTTGCCTCTAGTTCTGACCTCTGTCTCTGCCACACGATCTGGGCTATGTGAACTAGCCAGAGTACATGTTCCCAGCCCTACAAATGGAGCTGGCCCAACAACACTTCTCCCACCACAATGGAGAGAATCCCGAGACTGTGAATCTAAACAAATGTCTCATCCCTTATGTTGTTTTTGTCAGAGAGATGAGAAAAGTAACTAATGGTGCCCCCAAGCATCCTTGGTAAACACCTCATCAATGCTCCCAGGCTCACCAATGTCCTAACCATATTTTTCTCCTGGTATTCACTAAAGATTGGTTTCTTTCTTTTTGTTTTGTTTCTGAGACAGGGTCTCACTGTGTAGCCCTAGAACTCACTATGTATATCAGGCTGGCCTCAAACTCAGAAATATCCACCTGCCTCTGCCTTCTGAGGGCATGCACTACCACACCTGATAAAAAGCTATTTTAATTAACTGCCTATTTGCAGGTCTCCTCATGGAGACTGAGCTCTTCATGGTCCAGAGTAAGGCTTAAGGACCTCTATATTACTGGTATTAAAAAAGACATGGGCTGGAGACATGGCTCAGAGGTTAAGAGCACTGGCTGCTCTTCCAAAGGTCCTGAGTTCAATTCCCAGCAACTACAAATCGAAACAATCTGTAAAGAGGTCTTTTGTCCTCTTTTGGCCTACAGGCAAACATGCAGGCAGAATTGTTTGCATAATAAATAAATAGATCTAAAAAAAAAAAAAAGAAAGAAAGAAAGGCACATTCTGTAAAGGTTCTAAATAATGTACTGAATTAAATGTCAGAGTCCAAAGCTTCTTTCACAGCATCCTTGTCCAGGACATTATATTCTTATGGAAATTACATGGATGAGCAGCTATCAGGGCCACAGGGACACACACACACACACTTGCTATGGTGACAGTTTTGGGACTCGCCTTCAGTGGGGATGTGTTGGAGACCCTGCAGAAGCCACTGATAAAGATATACACATGTTATTCCAGTTTTAGAATGGTAAGCTTTCTATAATAGTCTCCATCCTTTATCACTCACTATTGAGCTAGCTAAAATTTTCTTAGTGCAGCAGGTTAGGATTCCTCCTGTCCAAGCCTTTCCTTCCTATGTTCTCATGGATCTCCATTAGTCCCCTAAAGGCTCCTCCTGCTCCCTCTATTTTGTTTCTTTGGGATAGAGTACCAGATAGTGCAGGCTGGCCCTGATACCAAGGGCCAGTATTGTAGACACATGCCACCACCCCAGCCTTAGACATATGCCACCATGCTCCCCACTTTGTTCTTCACAGACATTCCTTCATTAATCCCTGGGCTGACCAATTCTGTCTGTTTTCTTCCCAGACTGACAGAGGGTAACGGGGGAGAAAAGAGAATGGCTGGGTTATTGATAAGAGAGTAAGGGGGCAAAGGGTCTGCACTGGTGGACCTAAGTGTCCCATCCTTGTCTGTCAAAAGAAGCCCAGAAAAGGCTACTTGGCTTCCAGGTCAGTTTGATTGATTAGAATGGGTAAGATCTGGATTGAGCTGTAAAGCAAACTGCATTATCAAAGAATAAAAGTGATTTTGACTGGCCAACCAGAGAAAGTGTTAAATGTGAGTGTCGCCTGGCCACTCACAACCTGAATAGCACACTCCTTCCAGAGCAGATACACAAGTTGACACTGACAATGTGGTGTTCAATCAGTCCTAACAGTCCTACCAGTGCTAACCACGTCCAGGTGGAAGTCAGGCACCTCATGGAGAAGTGGACTGGCTACTGAGTCCAGGTGACAGTTGTGTCAGGCCAACTCAAGTTCTTCATGTACAAAGATGCCTGAGGAATGAAACCTTAGCTTTACGCCTGAGTGGATGACAGCAGAGTCAGGGAAGGCCACCCAGCTTCAGGACAAGGCCAGAGATGAGACTTGACAGGAGTGACCTGAGAGGCTAAAGCAGGGATGTAGACACATCCATGCCCTGTCCAGGGACACCTCCTATCTTTGCTCTTCTGACAGGTGACATGTGTGAGGAACTGAGATCCAAGACAGTGCTGCTCATCAGTGACCATCAAGTGTGACTGTTCTGACTAAACTATGATTCAGTATAAGGAACTGTGACGTTAAAAACAAGCAACCGGGCAGTGGCCAGTCAGAACACCACAGTCCAGTAAGATCTTAATTTTGCCTAAAGGAAAACTAAACATGAATTTAGAGTTTAAGCGGCTCTGGCAACAGCTGTTCCCGTTCCCCTATTAATTTTGCCCGTTTCTATTGTCATATTGTAGTGTTTGCTCCCTACCAAGGTCAGGGTTGGGCTGGAGCTCCGCACCTCCCTCCACTCCTGGACAGAGCAGGGTGTGAAATAGACTTCAGCAGTAACCATCAATAATTTACATGGCAGCTTCACTTTTATGATTTGTGTTTAAGTCTGAGTTTAATTTCCACACAGAAAAATTTACACGTTTTTGCAGTGAACATGGGATAGTGATGGAGGAGTCCATTTCTTTGTTCCAGGCTGATCAGCATAAGACCACCCAGGAAAGCCCATTTTAGTCACACTTCCTAGAAACATAAGCTGCTCCAACACTGGCCTAGGCAGGGTCCAGGCGAGGTCTATAGTGACTCACATATTAAGGAAGTAGCTACTGAGCAGTGTATACACACACACACACACACACACACACACACACACACACACACACACACACGAGAGAGACAGAGACAGAGACAGAGACAGAGAAGGAGGGAGGAAGGGAGGGAGAGAACCCAGAAACAATAGAAGTCTGAGTTGTTGGTTTGTTTTGTTGTTTTTAAAGCTGTTAACATAGGACCTCAGAGAAATAGTACAGCCCAGCCTTACAAATGATCATAGCCAATGGCAGGCCACAAAGAGGGACAATCAAATGCAGATAATGGTCCTGTACATCTCTAGAGAAGAAAATAGCACATCTACTGCATAACCAAGTAGGAAGAGTAATGACTACCCAATGATATTACAGAATCTTACAGAAGTTGAAAGTACTTTAGGAGCAGAGCAAAGGAGAATTGAGGCGGGGTGGGGGTGGGGGATGAAGAGGTTAGAGTGAGGTTGTGTAGACCCAACTGGCTATTTCAGGCTCTAAGGATGAAGGAAGCAGCTGCAAGCCTAGTAAGATGAGCACTGTCCAAAAGACGCATGGGACAGAGAAACATTCTCCCCAAGGATCTCTAGAAGAGATCGTGTCCCTGATAAAACCCTGAGTTTAATCCAGTGTAACTAAGACTGAAGACAGTGTACCTGTGTAGTTTTATAACACTAAGTTTGGGACAATTTGCTATAGAAGCAACTGAAAATGTAGACAGTTATCATATGGTACCTACTTCTTTCTAATAGGAACACAGCAGGTTAGTCTAAGAACACAGCCAACAGACACGATGACATTTGACAAGGAAAAGCCACACTAAAGGCAAAGCTCCACCCAAATGTTAATAAAGGATGAGACCTGAGTAAGTGATTGGAGGGAGTTCATCCTACCTCATCCCAGTAGACAGGCTCTTCCACAGCCTTTCTTTCAGGATCACAAGTCAATGGTCACCCACTGTTTAAATACTGTAACCATTGGTATGCTGGCTCCCTGGATAAATGGTTCTTGTAGCTGTTTATTAAAAGGTCTCCACACTAAGCTGAACTGACTGCCATGGTTTCTATTCACTGGCTCTAGCTATACATTCCTAGATGTTTAATTTGCTATAAAGATATGATGACTATGCTAACAGTCTTTTCCCCCTATGCTTCCTTTAAGATGTGGCACTCATGACCAAAAGCATAATTCCACATAAATAAAATTTAGGGACATCATTCAACAGTTGCAATGCTAAATGTAAAGGCTGGACCAGCCAGTTACTCACAATGTTAGGCAAGAGGCTCTTGAAGGATGTATCTAGTTCTAACATCCTTCATATACGCATTTATTTTTTAATACTTATTGCCATATTCTGTTCTGGCACTTATTAAGACAATCAAGAGTTTTATGATCTAAGTTAAAGTTTGAGGGCAGTTCTCTGGTTTGCCACGTCTCTGCTTGGAAAGTAGACACCCTGAAAAAGATGGTATCCTACAGTGACAGCCTGAGCTGTCTGTAAACTTCCAAGAAAATGCATACCCACTCTCTTCACAACTCTTCTGAGTTGTGGTTTTGGAACTCTGATCTCTTTATTCTGCTATTATCTTCATATCCATTCTCTTACTGCAGATTTGAAGTTGCAATTCAACAAAGTAGAGCCTGTGGGGGAAGAAAGCTGAAACGCAAACTTAAACACAGGCATAAAATAGCTCTAAAAAGACCCACTAAAAATTGAAAGGCATTGGCTATCCCCAAAGGTGGGAACCCAATGTTTAGAGAACAGTGGCAGCATGGACAGAGACTTCATGATAAAAACTCTAGTGTTTTATGAATAGTGAATAGATTTAATGCATTGGTAATAACTCAAAAGTCACCAATAATGCACTGATGTCATGCTAAGGACACACACACACACAGTCATTTAACCAGGAGAGAGACTAGATTTGGATTCTCTCCTCTACTCTTCATGTCTTCCATCCTGTTTGTCTGGGGTATGAGTCTGAATCTGCGTCTGTCTGAAGGCCCTCTTGTGACTCTGTTCCTGACTGTCCCTGTGTGTCTCTGTGTTGTGTCTGTTTATGCTCGTGTGTCCCTAACAAATAGCCTTGCCTTGTTTTACTGAACAGCACAGAAAATATCACATGGGGGAAGAATTTAAGGATGCTTTTCATAAATCTTTAATAGTTTTACCAACAGTTAAGCCACTGATCCCAGTTAACTCAGGCAAACATCATTGTTTTTCAAGCAATATCCATGTTATATGTTCAACATTTACATTAGATAGTAATAAGACTTTTCAGCCTCTATTTGCTATTTCCAGCAAATGATGAACATAACACATATGTATTACTCTCGGCCAGGGGCACAGAAGGTTAAATAATTTAAGATTACAGTTATGCACTAGCTTAGTTAATTGCATGGGAAATCCAAAGCAAGGAAGGCTGACTGTTACACTGCACTCACACACTTTTTTTTTTTTTCTCTCTCTCTCTTTTCAAGACCATGTTTCTCTGTGTAGCCCTGGCTGTCCTAGACCTCACCCTGTAGTCCAGGCTGGCCTTCAACTCAGAGATCTGCCTGCCTCTGCCTCTTGGGCGCTGAGATTAAAGCATGTGTCATCACACAGCAACATTGTTCTCTTAAAGCAGTGGTATTGTTGGCTGGTGTCGTTGTGGGTTTTTGTTTGTTTGTTTGTTTTGTTTTTACTCTATGGCTCTTTTGCTTTTTACTCTTTTGGGGGGCCCACCATTCAGTTACCAAATAAATCACACAAAGGCTTTTTCTTACTAATGAATGCCCAGCATTAGCTTGGCTTGTTACTAGCCAGCTTTTCTGAACTTAAATTATTCTGTTTACTTTTTGCCCCTGGGCTTTTACCTTTCTCTTACTTCTGCATACCTTAATTTTACTCTGTGGCTGGCTGGATAAATAGGTGGCTGGCCCCTAGCATCCTCCTCTCCTTGCTCTCTTGCTTTTTCTTCTTGCCTCCCAGATTTCTCCTTCTATTTATTCCCTCTGCCTGCCAGCCCCGCCTATCCTTTCTCTTGTCTCTGTTCAGCTCTTTATTAGACCATCTGGTGTTTAGACAGGTACAGTAACACAGCTTCACAGGGTTAAATAAATGCAGCTTAAAAGAATGCAACATATCTTTGCATCATGAAGCAAATGTTCCACGGCATAAACAAATGTAACATACCTTAAAATAATATTCTACAACACAGTGGTTCTCAACCTTCCTAATGTTGTGACCCCTTAATATAGTCCTCGTGTTATGGTGATGCCCCAATCATAAGATAATTTTGTTGTTATTTCATAACTGTAATTTTGCTACTGTTATGAATCATAATGTAAATGTGCTTTTCAGTGGTCTTGGGTGACTCCTGTGAAAGGGTCATTTGAACCCCAGGTTGAGACCCTTTGTCTTAAAGGCAGGTTAAATGAACAGATTGAGTGAAGTACATAGCAGGGCAGCAGTCTTAAGTGTTAAGTGACCTCAAGGTATATTATTATCTCTTGCTCTCTGAAGTCCAACAAAGTTCCAGCCTCTTAGAACATAAGGAGTATTTTTTATCATAACATTGTATTGCCACAGGACTACATAAGGAAAACATTTTTAATTTAAATGAATTAATGCCATTAGGATATTGCTATACTTCCTCTATAGGGTCAGCACTACTCTATGTACAACTGGAAACTCAGTGAAAGCAATCTGAACTTTCCTCTGCAACACAGAAATGAATGGATGGGCATCCTATAAATAAGAAATGTCCTGCATAGTAAGCTTGAACAGTGTAACAGTAGTTTAGTAACTAGCTCATGCCCAGATGCAATATCAGATCATTCTGATTTCATTTCTCAACTGCTTAGCCTTACAAGAACCATCCTTCTCTCTGGACTGAATGGCCACATCTGTGAAATAACAGCCTTGGACTGGGAGGCTTAGTGGCTAATTTCAAGCTCCAACATTTTATGACAATTTGAACTTACAACCAAAAAAGCCAAACAGCAATTCAGACCTCCTTTCCCAGTCCCACCATTGCAATTGCCCTAATCCTCAGACAGCCCCTCGTCTGTCCCCTGATGAGAATCAATCAATATGTTCATAACAGCTGAGCTCTCTATACATAACAAAAAGCTCTGCACTTCTCATCACAGAATACCCCCCCACACCTCAGGGAAAGAGACTTCAGTGTAGAGCATTTCAGTGTGAAAGAGGCAATCTGATAATCTGTTTAACAAAAAGGAAAGCTATTAACAAAATCCTTGAAGGCACCCAGGAAGACAGAGTAATCACTTTTAGCACCAGGAGTTTTTTAGCTATCTTCAAAGATTAATATCTGTGTATCTCATATGTGTAGGTTAATACAAAGGTTCAAAAGTAAAATGAAGTCCAGGCCCAAAGAAATAAGACTACAGGTTAAGTATTCAGTATTTAAATCCAACACACAAACTATCTTCTATAAAAAATAAAAAAGTACTTCCTATGGTCTTCACTAATGATCCTTACAAGGTTTTAGTTGGCATATGGTGTAAATTTTAGAAAAATATCAAATTTCATAGAGACAGAAATACATTTAGTGTCTATAAGCTTACAATAAAAATCACCATACACCTAAGTGAAGACACACACCTATGTACTTAAAGCAGTTAACGATCTATGATGATTTAGAGTGGTTAAGATACTTTGTATAACTGCATTCTTTTATTCAGTTGAACTAGTCATTCCTTGTATAGAAAGACAGAAACTAAGAAAGGAAAATCTCCAGGGAGCCCGAACCTAAGATCTCTTGGCTTCCTCTGCAAGGAGTCTGCTTTCACTCACCCAATATGCTCAGATGCTAAGCACAACTGGGAACATACAGGTGAGTGCCACACAGGTCAGCTTCCTGGCCTCAACCCTCACATACCAGCAAGGAAGAAGAGACTCAACCTACTTAGGGTTTGCTTCTTTTGTCTTTCAACAAATAGATTCTGAATGCCTGCTGTATGCTAGACAAGGTAGGATGATGATGGACCCCTTCCTAGTGCTGCTGCTGAGCTCCATTCTGGTAAGGACAAACAAACTACAGAAGAGTAGCCAAAGCAGTGTATGGAGGAAGAAGGGAAGACCGTCAGGAGCAGGTGACTACTTGAAGGATGGAGTACCTTAGACGGATGTATGGCAGCTTCCTCAAGACAGCAACATGCAAAAGAAGCAGCCAGCCACGTGAGAAGCCAGGGTAGAGAATTCCCCAAGGAAGAAACAGTGAAATCAAAGCCCTCATGGGGCCATTGCAACTATTGGAAGAATCCGTGCAGCTGTGGTTCACTAAGCAGTGGGGGAGAATGAACACAGCAAAAGAGAAAGGATTGAGTGGGCTAAGTGTGGGTAGGAAAGACTGCTTAGATTAGAATGACCTCCCTGAGAAACAGTGCAGCCTTAAGGTGGTGGTATCAGTCTAAACCAATTAACCTACAGGGTGTGGTGATTAAAGGTAAGAAAACAAAACAGGAGTTCTAATCAAAACAACAGATAATCTGATTTAAAAATAAGAAAGAGACTTAAGATACCTCTCCAAAGAAGACACATAACTGGCCAAGAAGCATAATGGAAGATGCTTAGCATCACAAGTCATCAAAGAAATGCAAATGGTAATCTCAGTGAAGTATATCCTCACATCCACACTATCTGGCTGCAGAGTTGGCTCCAAGATTCAGAGCACAACTTGGCTGCTCTGGCACAAGACCCAGATTTGGTTTCCGGCAGGAGCTTCTAGAGGCTTCCAACTGCCTGTAACTCCAGTTCCAGGGGATCAAATGCCCGTTCAGTTCTCCAGGGGCATATGTGTATACATGGCACATACACACACACACACACACACACACACACACACACATTTGGGGCACGCACACACACACACACACACACACACATTTGGGGCACACACACATACACACATTTGGGGCACACACACACACACAAATTTGGGGGTTATAGAGATGGCACAGGGCTTAGGAGCCCAGAAGGTCTCTCATAGAGGACCAAGCAAGTTTGGTGGAGGGGAGAAGCAAGAAAATGGTTATGATGGCCCATGGAATAACAGCACATTAGATTTTGGATGACAGACAGCAAAAATGTGTTAAGGTCAAAGTAATAAAGGTCTTGCCAGAGATTAGAGAATTGCTGACCAGTTCAGTGATGTCAACAGCAGGCCGCAGGAGCTGGTGGGAGAGGTAGACTGAGGAAGCAATCTACTACATGTGATGTTACCAAGTGGCCTGACACTGTATGGTAATAAATAGCTTTAAGAAGGGACTGGATAGTGTTAGAGTCGGCGTCCAAAAACAGAGAGCTTCACTCCAATATCGGGAAACAAAAAGAAGTTTTATTAAACACAAGCTCGAGGGTCACACAGCATGAGAAGAGGCTGGTGACCCCGATTCCAAGGCTCACAGGCCTTTTATGGGGTCGTTCTACCAGGGCGAGGGGAGCGGGGTCACCCAAGGTGCAGCCATCTGGTCAGGCCAGAAGTCTTTGTAGTTCTCTTGGAATCCGGGTGGGTAAACGAATTCCGAGTTATCTTAGACATCAATCCTTACAAGTGTGGCAGGCTAGGTGCCAGTTACTTCGAGCACAGCGGGCTAATCTCCTGGTGTAGGGCGTGGGAGCAGGGTGCAACACATTCCAGTAAGTCTACAATTCAAGCACGTGATGTGGGGGTGGGGGTGGGGCTTCCCCCACAATGGCCTTTCATTCCCCCCTTTCTCTTGTGCTGACCTTTAATCTTAAAGGTCCTGGTCAGATATGGGCTGGTATCGTTGTCTCATGACCATCATTTTTTTTTTTTTTTTTTTTTTTTTTTTTTTTTTTTTTTTTTTTTTTTTTTTTTTTTTTTGTTTGAT
>PVIH01007079.1:0-75000 GCA_004025045.1 Sigmodon hispidus
TGGCTGAACAAGCTTACACTCCCACCAACAATGGAGGAGTGTTCCCCTTGCTCCGCATCCTCTCCAGCATAAGCTGTCATCTGTACCTTTTATCTTAGCCAATCTAACAGGTGTTAGGTGGTATCTCAAAGTTGTTTTGATTTGCATTTCTCTGATGGCTAAAGATGAAGAGCACTTTTTCAGGTGCCTTTCAGCCATCCGTAGTTCCTCTGCTGAGAATTCCCTTTTTAGATCTGAACCCCATTTTTTGATAGGGTTATTCAAGGTTTTAGGATCTAAATTCTTGAGCTCTTTATATATCTTAGAGATCAGTCCTCTATCACTTGTAGGGTTGGTGAAAATCTTTTCCCATTCTGTAGGATGGCGTTTTGTCCTATTGACAGTGTCCTTAGCTTTGCAGAAGCTTCCCAGCTCCGAGCCTGTCACCCTGCACAAAACTCAAATCCAAGTGGATCATCAGTACTTTCATGCTAGTTCCTGATTATGAGATCTTTGATATATGATCTGCGCTGCCTGCCAAACTGGTATGAATTCAATAATTTCTTCTGGAGGATTTGTTTAACATCTCATTTTCCCTTGTCATCATTGCTTATGATCTCTATTACCCAACCAGTTCTCTCCAAGAACACTTCCTGATAAACCTGTATTTTCACAAAAAAACAGTTTCAAAATTTTCTCTAGGAGAATTCTACATAAATGTATCCAAGTTTATAGTTATAGAAACTAAAGTACAGACAGATAAAATAACTGTCCTAGGGCCATATAGCCAGTAATTGGCTCACCTGAGTTACTTATTCTAGAAGTGTGGCTTCTTTTAACTTTGAAGAGAAGAAGGAAGAGCTGATTCATCAGCTTGATAGAGAATCAGAAAGAACCCCTCTTGAGAGATAGTGAGATAGTAGGAGTATCTGAAGGGGTGCCAAAGTCAGGGTCAGGTGACTTGGAGATGATTCTCTAGAATCAAAGTGAAGGCTATCATTAAAAGACAGAAATTGATAATACAGTTGTGGCTTCCAGTACTTGGACAAAGGGGAAATAGGGTATTGCTCTTCAGCTGGCACAAAATGCAGATACCCAATCTCTCCAAGTTCTGGGATGTGCCACATAATAGTGAACATATCTGCTTTTATTGGCATTTGCCTTGTAGCTCATAAGGTTTACATCTGGGTAGGACTGTTAATATAATTTTCTCTTAAAAGCTAGCCAGCAGGAATGAAGCTTCTTTGTCAGTGTCAGCTTGGTCTATCCATGTTCTATGACTAATGTATCTTCAGCAATAGGCACTTATCACAAAATTTTAGAGGACAACCAAGAACAATGGCAATAGTCTGTCTTGTTGTGGTGGTCACAGGGCAGTTCTTGACCAGCTTCTTAAGGGATGATTTTCCTGAACTGACATTAGATGTTTTATTTAGCATCCTATGGCTTAGTTTATTCTTACTGGCCTTAGTGATAGAGCAAGTATGTTTATAAAGCACTGAGCACAATGCCTGCTAGGATGCTGTTCTCTGAGGTCTATTCACCTGCTTCACAGCCACTTTGTAGACCTTTGTAGGTTCACTGAGTGGGTGTGTTTATTGATTTCAGGGACTCTCTGATGGCTGTGGCTGACAGTGTAACATCAGTTGGGTGGACTGTTTCATCTTTAAAAGATGTCTTACCTGGTTTGAAAAGGCAGGCACAAGAATTGTCTCAAAAGAATTGTCTCAAAATCGACTGGTAATCCTTTATTTAGAAATGCGGAAATGTATTTGAAAATAAGACAGATCATCAGTTTGTTGATCAAAAGCCTCTCTAAGTAGCTAGCATTATCACTTAGTAATCAGAAAGACCAAGAGGTTAGGGTTCCTGTAGATTACAGAATCATTCTTTGACTATTTCTTTTAACCTCTTAAAATTATTCTAGAGAAGAAATCTTCTAGAGGGACACATAATTAAAAATGACTTCTTAGTTTCCTTAATTATCCATAAAATAGAATTTTTACAGAACAGTAAATCAAAGGACTTAGACTTTTAATATGTCTTTAGTGAATTAATGGTTTGACTTGCTGAATTAATAGTAATTCACTTTATTTCTTTGTGCTTCAGTGTAGTTGGCAAGGTAAAAATTAGGCTGGAAACATTGAATCCATTTTAATCAAAAGAAAAATTCTAAGTTAATTATTTTTTTTCAGAAAACATTTTGTACATTGTCTTATTTGACAGGGAGAATGAGCCATAGCAAAGAAATTGTTACCTCTTTCATTCAAATGAAAATCTCTTATCTGTGTCTAACTAGTCCAGTTTTATCTATACTTTCATTGGGCATTTTCAAAGAAGATAGAATTAATCCAGATAAAAAATTAACTAAGTTGAAAATTTTACTACAATGAGATAAAACTTTAATAATTGTGAATCAACCATTGTCCACGTCTGAGGGTAGCAAACAGTAGTCTTTCAGGCTAAATCAAGCTTTTTAAATAGTTATTGAAATTCAGTATTCATTTCCACATTCATCTGTGGTTGTTTTCACATTAGCATGTCAGACTTAAACAGGATTGTGATAGAAAATATATAGCCTGAAAGCATCAAATGTCTATGCCAACTTTTTGAAGAAGACCTTTGGTGGACTCAGATTTATGGCATCAGCCCAGGAGAGCAGGCTTTGTTTCTTGTCGACACTAAGAATCCTAGATTCCTCACAATGGAGATATTTATATATTACCTTCAAGTCCGGGTGAGAGCTTATTACTAATGCAGGAAATAGGCAATGTGGGAAATGGGCACCTCAACACAAGTGTATGTACTGTGTTAAGTGATGGCAATGTGTCACCAGCAGCTTGAAGCACTGCTGGGTTCCTAGTCTATATCTTAGTGCCACCTTATCAATACAGAAGTCTCGAGGAAAAGTTTTTGAAGCTCATAAAGCCCTTTATGGTCTTTCACTTCATGGGATAAAAGTCTGCAGAGCACACTGCACTCTCCTATACAACATGACAGGGTTCTATGTAGAATACATTGTTGGTTCAGACAGGGTGGGTTATTTATATGCAGGTCAATCATGTTCCTAGATTAGATTTTCAAATTTTAACTAGACTATCATGTCTCCTAAAGAATGGGTGGGGTGATTCTTTTAAACAGAAGCAGTCTATTATTGAAGTAAGTAGTGACAATTTTAGTAAGTTTAATTTATAAACGTCATTGGTAGACTTTCTGAATTTGTACGCTTTCCTAATAGACCAAATAGTAATACTTCTGCTTATTTTTAGTGTCTTTATTAAATTGTAAAACTGTTTATGCCACTGTAATATATATGCTAAATACAAAAATTACTCATCTTATGTTGTAAGGCTTTTAAAAAGCAGATAACATAACTAAATCCTGTGGATTAGTGTCTGTATTATGTACATGTGAAAAAGAATAATATTAATTATTTTAGGGAGATGTACATCTAAATCATATATTTAAGTTGGCAAAGATATAAAGATATAAAGAAAAAAAGTGTCCCCAAGATAGTTAAAAAAGAGACTTTGTTTTAGATAGTGGAGAAATACTGCTTTGAGATAAGTCTCAGTTTGAAGTCTTCTAGTAGAGTCTAGAAAATTATTCTAGCCAAAGGTGCTAGTATACACAAAAGTCCCAAGACAGAAGAGCACCTTGGGACTTGTCTTAAACAAAACTGCTCGTGAAGGCTTCTTGGAACTTTCATTTGGGATGTCATATCTTCTTCCTTAGCCTAAAGTTATGGAAAAGAAAAAAAAACATACAGAGAGTCACAGTATAAGTGTTGGTATATAAGCCTATGATGTGTTCTAGACACACTTATTACAGTTGATGTCATTATTGCTGTTAGATTATAATAGCACCTTTTTACCTTTATTGTTAAGCATCATGTTTAATTGTGATTTAAGCAGTAAAATTTGAAAAATGAAAACTATCCTGACTTCTTAGAAGGGTATTTTTCAGACTTTTGGAGGCAATAAAAAATTATTCTACTAAGAATTGGTCCTAAAGAAAAGTCAGCTATGGTACTGTGTGTTGGGAATGCCAACATTTAGGATGTAGAGACAGGAGAATTAGGAGTTCAGGGTAATCCTTGGCCCTATAGCAAGTTCAAGGTTGACTGAGAGTACATAAGACACTGTCTCAGGAGAGCAACTAGCCAGCCAGGCAACCAACCAACCAACTAATCACCCAACCAAAGAAACAAAATAACTTCTACAGCTCATAAACACCTTCAGCAATGTAGCAGGATACAAGATTAACTCAAAGAAATCAGTAACCCTCCTACACACTAAAGATAAAAGGGCTGAAAATATCACCCTTTATAATAGCTGCAAATAGCATTAAATACCTTGGAGTAACTACAACTGAAAAAGTAACAGATCTATTTAACAAAACTTTAAATCACTGAAGACAGAAATTGAAGAGGATATCAGAAAATGGAAAGATCTCCCATGTTCCTGGATAGGTAGGATAACATAGTAAAAATGGCAATTCTACCAAAAGCAATCTACAGATTCAATGCACTTCCCATCAAAATACCAACACAATTTTTTACAGACCTTAAAAAAAAATAATACTCAATTTTATTTGGAAAAACAGGAAAGCCAGGATCGCCTGAACAATTTTGCTCAACAATACAACCTCAGGAGGCATCAACACCCCTTACTTCAAGTTATATTATAGAGCTACAATAATAACAACAGCCTGGTACTGGCATAAAAACAGACTTTTTGATCAATGGAATCAAATTGAAGATTCCAACATTAATACAAAAACCTATGAACACCTGATCTTTGACAAAGAGGCCCAAAATATTCATTAGAAAAAAGATAGTGTCATTAACAAATGATGCTGGCATAGCTAGATGATAGTGTGCCGAAAACTGCAAATAGATCCAAGCCTGTCACCCTGCAAAAAACTCAAATCCAAGTGGATCAAACACCTCAACATAAACCCAGCCATACCGAACTTGATAGAAAAGAAAGTGGGAAATGCCCTCCAACACATTGGCACAGATGACCACTTCCTAAATATAACACCAGTAGCACAGACACTAAGAACAACAATCAATAAGTGAGATCCCCTGAAACTGAGAAGCTTCTACAAAGTCAGGGACACAGTCAATAAGACAAATGACAGCCTACATAACATTGGACCATGAAACTTAACTTTAAATCTCAGACAATGCTTTCATTTCTTCAACAATTACTTTTACTCAAGATATGAAAATTACAGTTTACTCTTAATTCAACAATACCATTCTTTTCCCAGATAAGGGTTTCTGGCAGGATTACAGCACCCTATTGTTTGATATGAACAACACTGAATTGCCTGGTCAAAGGAGATACTAAAACGTGGTGGGTGCTTCCTCTAGGTGTCTGGTTATGTAGAAACTGTCAGAATAGAAGGCCTCCCATCATCATTTGTCCAAATGTTTGATTGAGTGATGTTTTTATTTTTCCAGTGAAAGAAGATAACTTCTGGAAAATACATATAAATTCTGTGAGAAGAAAGGTGTAGACTTGATAGCCTTAACTGTCCTTTCTCCTTTTTTTCCTCTAGTCACCTTATCTTCATTGTAGCTCTTCTCTGTCATTGTCCCTCCATTTTTCCTCTCTCTCTGTCTCTGTCTGTCTGTCCCTCTGCACTGTATGTTTGTGTGTGTGTGTGTGTGTGTGTGTGTTTCTTTGTCTTTGCTTTGTTTTATGATGGAATATTATGTAGTTCAGGCTGGCTTTGAACTCATTTATGTAGCAAAGCACAGCCTAGACTTTTAATCTTCCTGCCTCTACCTCCTGATTTTTGTGATTACAGCTGTGTTTTACAAACCTAGGATATTTCTTTCTTGTTTATATTTTTCTCTTGTGGTTATATATATTTAATAAAATTAATATGGAATGTCAGAGTCAATCATAGAGCCAAGCCAGCTCAGGGAGTGGTTACCCACACCTTTAATTCCAGTTTAGGAATGTGGAAAGAGGAAGTTAAGAGAGCTGGGCAGAGCAAGAGAAAGTTTGCCAGCAGCTTTCCCAAACACTTTCCTCTTTTTGGCTGAGGACTCAGAGGCATTTAGTTGGAGAATTCCTGGAGTCAGGCCTGAGTCAGGACTGCATGATTAGTGGCTGCGGTTTGTTTCTGATATTCTAGCTTTTCCCCAGCATCTCCCTCTGGGTTTTCATTATATACTAACTAGAGTTTGTGCAGTATTCTCTCTTCTATATATAATTTTATCTCTCTTTCTATTCCTCATTTTTTTTTCCTAAAGAAAGATTAGTAAGCTAATGTTGAGAACTATCATTACCCAAAAGGTAATAATTTTGAGCCAATACTTTAGTATTTTACATCTGTTATGAATTTTCTGGCTACCTGATAGCTCCAATATTTATAGGTAGGTGGCTTCTGGATATGGGAAGAAAAAAGCATTAGTTTTGAGTAGCTACTTATAAATTGCCATGGTATGCACAGGTAAAATTTGGAGATTGTGAAATATTCAGCAATTATATATCAATTACTTTTACAAATTAAGTTTTAAAAGAGTTATTTTATAATTTCAAATTCCATAGTTACTTAGCACTAACTCTTGTTTATCCAGGATTCGAAAGATGAGAAAATTAAAGTTCTGTTAAGACAGGTCTTTTATGTTCTCAACTACTCTGCAAAAGTAAAATACACAAAAATATTCAGTACATATTTGCTGAATACATAAATGAAAGGTTATTCATGTATTGTTGTTGGTTGGATATTTGTGATAGTAGATTTTCTGCATAGCTAGCTGTGCATAGTCAATTTTAATACATTAAAATATACAGTGTATTTACTTTGTCAATTTTTTCCTCAGCATTTCTAATTTTTTATTTCTTCTTTAATTGTTTTTAGAAAATCAATATCAAACATTATATAAAAAAGCAAAGCATTCAGAATAGATAACAAAAAATCCCATACAGTAATAAAAATTTTCTTTTCTCTAAAATACATGAAATATAAAAAATAAAATCTAAAGCTTCTCAAGCCAGGTTAGGTTCAGCTACAGATAAAGAAAGCACAGTAGATCACAGTTACTGCCCACAGATGCACTATGGCCTCCCTAAATTTCTGCAAAGCAACCCTTCTAAAGATAAACCAGAAGTTTTGTTTTGTTTTGTGTGTGTGTGTGTGTGTGTGTGTGTGTGTTTTTTAAATCACTTTATTCACCCATCATGTTTCAGTGAAAAAAAAAAAAAAAGAATGTTTTTGCTTAAAATCCACTAATGAGTGAACACATCTCCTACTTAACTTTCTGGGTTTGTGATACCTCGCTCAGGAGGATATTCTCCAAATCCATCCATTTGCCTACAAATTTTAATATATAATTTTTTTCTTTCTGCTGAGTAGTACTCCATTGTGTAGATGTACCATAGTTTGTTAATCCATTCCTTAGTTGAGGGGCATCTAGGTTGTTTCCAGGTTCTTGTTTTACCACGAATAATGCTGTTACGAACATAGGTGAGCTAATGCTTTTGGGGTGTGAATGTGTATCTTTAGGGTATATACCCAATAGTGGTATTGCTGGATCTTTGGGAGAGTGAGTCTCAGTTTTCTGAGAAACTTCCATACTGCATTCCAGAGTGGCTGAACCAGTTTACACTCCCACCAATAATGGAGGAGTGGTACCCTTGTTCTGCAACCTCTCCAGCATAGGCTGTCATCTGTGTTTTTAATCTTAGCCATTATAACAGGTGTAAGGTGGTATCTCAAAGTTGTTTTGATTTGCATTTCTCTGATGGCTAAAGATGTTGAGCATTTTTTCAAGTGCCTTTCAGCCATTCGTAATTCTTCTGCTGAGAATACCCTTTTTAGTTCTGATCCCCAGTTTTTGATTGGGTTATTCACGGTTTTGGGCTCTAGTTTCTTGAGTTCCCTATATGTTTTAGAGATCAGTCCTCTGTCATTTGTAGGGTTGGTGAAAATCTTTTCCCATTCTGTAGGCTGTCATTTTGTCTTATTGACTGTGTGCTTTGTCTTATAGAAACTTCTCAGTTTCAGGGGATCCCACTTATTGATTGTTATTCTTAATGTCTGTGCTACTGGTGTTATATTTAGGAAGTGGTCACTTGTGTCAATGTGTTGGAGGGTATTTCCCACTTTCTTTTCTATCAAGTTCAGTGTAGATGGTTTTATGTTGAGGTCTTTGATCCACTTTGATTTAAGTTTTGTGTAGGGTGATAGGCTTGGATCTATTTGCATTTTTCTACATACTGCCATCAGGTATGCCAACCCAACTTGTTGAAGATACTATATTTTTATTTCACTGAATATTTTTGATGTCTTTTTTGAAAATTAGGTATTCATAGGTGTATGGGTTAATACCTTAGTCTTCAATTTGATTTCATTGATCAACAAGTTTTTTTTTATTCCAGTACCACTCTGTGTTTAATACTGTAGTTCTATCGTATAACTTGAAGTCAGTGATGGTGATGCCTCTTGAGGTTGTATTGTTGAGCAAAATTGTTCAGGTGATCCTGGCTTTCCTGTTTTTCCAAATAAAATTGAGTATTATTTTTTTTAAGATCTGTAAAAAATTGTGTTGGTATTTTGGTGGGAAGTGCATTGAATCTGTAGATTGCTTTTTGTAGAATTGCCATTTTTACTATGTTTATCCTACCTATCCAGGAACATGGGAGATCTTTCTATTTTCTGATATCCTCTTCAATTTCTTTCTTCAGTAACTTAAAGTTTTGTCAAACAGATATGTTACTTGTTTGGTTATAGTTACTCCAAAGTATTTAATGCTATTTTCAGCTATTACAAAGGGTGATGTTTCCCTTATTTCTTTTTCAGCCCTTTTATCTTTAGTGTGTAGGAGGGTTACTGATTTCTTTGAGTTAATCTTGTATCCTGCTACATTGCTGAAGGTGTTTAACAGCTGTAGAAGTTACTTGGTAAAATTTTGTGGGTCACTTATGTATACAATTATACCATCTGCAAACAGAGATAATTTCACTTCTTTTCCAATTTGTATTCCCTTAATCTCCTTTTGTTATCTTATTGCTTTGGCTAAAACATTGAGAACTATGTTGAATAAATAAGGGGAGAGAAGACAGCCTTGTTTAGCTCCAGTTTTGTGGGATTGTGTTGAGTTTGTCTCCATGTAGTTTGATTTGGCTGTGGGCTTCTTGTAAATCACCCTTATTATAAGTAGGAATTTTCCCTGTATTCCTGATCTCTCCAGTACTTCTGTCTAAGGCATTTCCAGCATCTAAGGAAATGATCATGTGGGTTTTTTCCTTCAGTTTGTTTATATGGGAGATGACGTTTATAGTTTTTTTGTATGTTGAACCAGCCCTGCATTTCTGAGATGAAGCTTACTTGATCATGATAGACAACTTTTTTTATCTGTTGTTGTAATCAGTTTGCCAGAATTTTGTTGAATATTTTTGCATCAATATTAGTGAGGGAAATTGTCTGTAATTCTTTTTTTGTTGCTGTTGCATCTTTGAGTGGCTTGGGTATCAGCGTGATTTTGGCCTCATAAAAAACAGTTTGGCAGCATTTCTTCAGTTTCCACTGTATGAAACAGTTTGCTGAATATTGGTATTAGTTCTTCTTTGAATGCTTGGTAGAATTCTGCAGTAAAACCATCTGGACCTAGGCTTTTTTTTATTTCGGAGGCTTTTAATAACAGCTTTAATTTCCCTTGTGTTTTATGTCTATTTAGGTATTCAATCCATTCTTTATTTAATTTTGGTAATTGTTACTTGTCCAGAAAGCTGTCCATTTTTTTGGTGTTTTCCATTTTTGTGAAGTATAGATTTTAAAAGTATGAACTGATAATTCTCTGAATTTCCTGAGTGTCTTGTTATATCCCCCTTTTCATTTCTGATTCTGTTAATTTGTATACTCTCTGTCTTTTGGTTAGTTTGGATAAGGTTTTATCTATCTTGTTGACTTTCTCAAAAAAGCAACTTTTTGATTCATCGATTTTTTTTTGTATTGTTTTCTTTGTTTCTGTTGCACCGGTTTCAGTCGTACATTTGATTATTTCCTGCCATCTACTCCTTCTAGGTGAGCTTCCTTCTAACTGTTCTAAAGCCTTCAGCTGAGTTGCTAGGTCTCTTGTGTGAGCTTTCTCTTGGATTTTTATATAGGCACCTAGTGCTATGAATTTTCCTCTTAACACTGCTTTCATTGTGTCCCATAAGTTTGGGTATGTTGTGGATTCGTTTTCATTAAATTCTAGGAAGTCTATGATTTCTTTCTTAACTTCTTCCCTGACCCAGAGGTGGTTCAATGTAGCGATGTAGAGATGTTCCATTTCCATGAATTTGTAAGCTTTCTATGATTTTTGTTGTTGTTTAATTGTAACTTTAGACCATGGTAGTTTGATGTGATATAAAGAGTTATTCCCATTTTTTTTGTAACTATTCATATTTGCCTTATGGCCTAGTATGTAGTCAATTTTAGAGAATGTTCCATGGGGTGCTAAGAAATATATATATTCCTTTGTGTTTCGATGAAAGCTTCTATAAATATCTATTAAGTCCATTTATACCATAACGTCTGTTAGACCTCTTATTTCTTTGCTAAGTCTGTGTCTGGTTGACCTATCCAAAGGTATAAGTGGGATATTGAAGCCTCCCACTATTAGAGTGTGATATTTGATATGGTGTTTAAGCTTTAGTAGTGTTTCTTTTACATATGAAGGTGTCCTTATATTAGGAGCATAAATATTCATGATTGAGATCTCATCTTGATTGATTTTCCCTGAGATGAATAAATAATGTCTGTCTTTTTCTCTTTTGACTAATTTTAGTTTGAAGTCAACTTTGTTGGATATTAGTATCACAACACCAACTTATTTCCTGGGGCCATTGATTGAAAAGTCTTTTCCCATCCCTTTACTCTGAGCCTGTATTTGTCTTTGGAGCTGAGGTGTGTTTCTTGTATGCAGCAGAAATTTGGCTTTTGTTTTTGTATCCATTGTGTTTTGGTATGTCTTTTTATGGGTGAGTTAAGTTCATTGATGTTAAGTGATATTAATGACCACTGATCGTTACTTCCTGTTATTTTTGGTGATAGTTTGTGTGTATTTCCTTTTATAGGGTTTTTCTTCTGTGGGATTATTGATTGTTTGTAGTTTATGGGTGTATCTAGGTTCTTAAGTTGTATTTTTTTCCTCAAGTGCTTTCTGTAGTGCTGGGTTTGTTGATAGGTATGTTTTTTTCAACTTGTCTTTGTTTTGAAATATCTTGCTTACTCCACGTTTGGTGATTAATAGTTTTGCTGTGTCTAGTAGTCTGGGTTGGCAGCCATACTCATTTAGTGTCTGTATAACTTCTGACCAGGATCTTCTTGCTTTCATTGTTTCAATTGAATAGTCTGGCATTATTCCGATGGGTCTGCCTTTATAGATAAATTAGCCATTTTCTTTAGGAGCTGTTAATATTTTTCTTTGTTCTCTATGTTTTGTGGCTTAGTTATTATATGGAAAACAGACTTTTTTGGGCATCTATTCTATTTAGTGTTCTGTATGCCTCTTGTATCTTCATAGGAATTTCCTTCTTTAGATTGAGAAAATTATCTTGTATGATTTTATTGAATATATTAGCTGTGCCTTTGAGCTGGTATTCTCCTTCTTCTATTCCTATTATTCCCAAGTTTGATCTTTTCATGGTATCCCAGATTTCCTGAATGATTTGTGTTATGGCTTTTGTAGTTTTGGTGTTTTCTTTGAGTGATTTATCAATTTCGACTATTGATTCTTCCAATCCAGAGATTCTCTCTTCCGTCTCTTGGATTCTGTTGCTTATGCTTGTATCTGTAGTTTCAGATTGTTTCTGCATATTCTCTATTTCATCCTTTGCTTCATTTTGTGCCTTTTTTATTGTTTCTATTTCAATTTTTAGTTCCTGGAATGATTCTTTCATTTGTTGGATTTCGCTTTATTGATGTTGTTTTCTGTCAAGAGGTTTTTCAACTCTTCCAATTCTTTATTTGTTTTTTTCTTTTATTTCTTTAAGGGACTTTTTCATATCATCTTTTAAGGCTTCTATAAGCTTCATAAGGGTGTTTGTATTGTTTCCTTCTGTTTCTTCTTCATTGCTCTATTCATATCTTGGTCTTGTAGAGACATCAGCATCTTCTGGTGGTGCCTTGTTATTCTTTATATTATTATATGTATTCTTGTACTGGTGCCTGCTCATTGCTTCCTTAGTTCACTCTAGTCAAGTCTTAGTGAAATCTTAGTCCATTGTCGCTACAGGGATTATATGTTTCCTTTCTGGTCTGATCAGTTCACAAGATCCTCACTGTCTGAAGCCACCTGACTCCCACTCTGCCCTGGACAACATGGGTCATGCTGTTCAGAGAGACTTCCTTCCCTCTGTGATGATACAGCCTGTGTTGAAGGTGGGGCCTGTTTGTCTGTGATATGACCCCTGAGATTGCTGGCAAAGGCTTTTCTCAGCCCTGGTCCAGGGAAGGCCTGTGGCTCTGGCCTCTGAGATGAGATCCATGGGAGGGTGCAGGGGGCTGAAACTTGCTCACTTCCCCCTCTGTGCTGAACCTTGGATTTTTGCTGTCTGAAGCTGCCTAAGTCCCACTCTGCCTGGGACAAAATGGGGTCATGCTGTTCAGAGAGATATCTCTTTACTTTGTAAATTAACCATGGCAAATTATCACTTAAAATATATGACTTATCCAAAACTTTCTAGTTTCCCTGTTTCTCCAAGTCTATCATTCCAAAGTGATCTGCTTTATGGTGAGGGAGGAGGATAAGTCATTTTTGACAGTTGAGATTGTTATATAGCTTCTCATTATTGCAGACTGCCTCTTCTAATGCAGATATGCTTACTTCTAATGTAAGATAGCTTACACTGGACATTTTATATGCATGTGTGTGGAAATTATGTTTCAGAATATTTGCAGATAGTTGAAGGGGTAACTTGTAGGTAAACATTTCTCCGTTGCTCAAAAAAAATACCCCAAGATTCTCAATGTGATTGTGTAGATTCCCCACTTTAAACCAAGAGTTGGTTATCCCAGGGCATTCTCTATCTCAGATGGGCCCAATGATCCTTTATTTTCTAGACTATTAAGCAAGGGTACTCTTTCCAAAACTATGTTAGGCTTCTATGCCTTATTTAGATTCTTATATTGCTAGATCTATTTAGATAAGTGCAAACATCTTACTAGTTTTGTATGGGCAAGTAGAATTTCTTATGGAACATAATTCTTATGTTTCCATTTGCATTGGGACATTTTATGTTTAGTTGTTAATGTGTTTATTCAGCCCATGCTTCAGCCAAAGTCAGAACACATATTTGTATAGTTTTCTTTTGCCAAAGCTCTTCTTCACAGCACAACATGCAGGTAGTACTCAGCAGAGTGTGTTTTTTCATCTGCTTGAGTGACATATGGTATAAAGTCTTCCAAAGGAATCTTCACGCTGTGGATAAACAATAAAAGAGAGTTATTTCCCACAGGGGATTTGAAGTCACAGCCCATTACATTTATTGACAAAGGACAAATTATTTCCTTCATTGTATTCAATTCAGGGGACCAATTGATTCAGGCTTCTAATTCATAGACAACCTTCTCCTTTTTATCACAGAATTACTTACTGGAAAAGTAAAATGCAATGCCTACATTGGGCGATTATAATTTTTGATTTGGCAGAATTCTTCCTTTTTCATTTAACAATGAATCTTTCATAGAGAGCTTTCTCACACTCTCAGAGTGAATTATATCAGATGTGTTTAATAACATTTACCTTGCAGTGCGCTGGTAACTGAAGCAGCCTGCATCTCATTCACACAATCTATTTTTTTTAAACCTCTTTTTCCCCTTTGGGAATTGGAAAGCTACCTTCAATTATGGTAAGGGCTTGTATTTGTAAGTATTATGTTTTGTCATATAGTTTAAATTATCTGTGGTAAGGCCTTTATCAGAACACATCCTAACACTTTGGATGCCATCATAGGTAAAAGAAGGAGACAGGAAAATAGAGCTGTTTTAATAATTGAAGCCAGAAACAAACCTAAACACCATGGTGCTAGTCAGCACAGTGTTATCCTCAATCAAGACAAATTTATCTTTTGATGGATTCTCTAGACTGCACAGTTTATTTCTCTCTGAAGTGCAGCCCAGGAGGCTCATAGATTTCAGATTGACATTCTTTATTCTTCTCCCACTCCACAAAGCATTACAGGTGTTGTGATTGATTTTCATGAGATTCACAAAACTTGAAGGTAGCCCCCAACTGGGAAAAGAGAGTCCTCAGTGGAAAAACAGGGAAGTAGACTTTTGCCAGCTCCTGCTTGGAAAGTTATTTACCCATGCTTGTCTTGCTTCATATGTGTTATAACCCTTTTATTGCTCAGTAGAGAATACAACCACAGGCTCAATCACCTGCAGCCAACAAGCGGAGATGAACCTCTTATCCATAGGCTAAATGAAACAAAATGCCATGCTAGATAGGTAGCTGTAAATTCAAGCTTCTCTTGTGGGGTGACAGTTGGCAAGTTAATCTCCTTTGTCCTTTATTTTCTCAGTTGCAGCTGGAAGCTGGATATATTTTATTTTTAAAATGCTCTTGGTTTTGTTTACATGTATGAAATATATACATACATATTAAACGCACATTTATTCAGTTCTAATATTTGTACATAGAAATAGTTATATACATTTTGTTGTTTACTCATTCCTATGGTTTCCTATAATTATACTATGCACAGGCATAGAGCTCATGATGGAATAATTCTTTGTATACATTTGGTAAGTAAAGGTTTCTCTGCTTAATATAGTCAGCTTTGTGCTGCAATGGTAAATAACAAAGAGAAACTATATATAAGACATTGGACTTTTTTTATGATGCAGTTGTAGAGGGGAGGATTGGTTGCTCCCCATTGCTTTTGGGTCTGTGGCAGAGTAGCACACCTTGACAGTAAAACTGCTTACTTCATGATAAGGGGCCCAAAATAGGGATAGGAAAGGGCCTGAGGTCCATTGACCTCTTCAAGGGATTATCCCCATTAACTTATAGCCCACCAGTCCTTCTTTTCAGAGGTGCCATCACATCCCAATAGTACCATCTTATACAACAATCAATCCTCTGTTACATGAATATTTGAAGACATTTATAATACAAACTATTGTACCCACTAATAGGCATGTCTAGTGAGAATGATGTAGTACCTGGGACTGGATAACATAGTGGAAGTGAGTTAAAGTGACAAGCCTGCAACAAAAAGTTTATAGGCATGTGAATGCTAATTTTCCATGGTTTACCAGGAGTAGCCAGATGACAGGACAGAAGAACCATCAGAATTCACTAACACATTAGGAAGAAGAGACATACAGAGGGCGCCTCTTGTTTTCAGCCTCAAATGGTGTCAGTATCACAGCTTTTAGCTCACTTAGGATTTGGAGGAAAACATTTTCTTTGGCAAAGATGAAAGATCTGAATAATTCAAAACAGTTTTTAAATACCTCTGAAGCTAAATGGGATCTCAATTAAAGAGTCCCCTCCAATGTTTGCCATTGATACAACAATTAGTTTCACATGCACATAGGACGAGTTTCAGAAAATTTTAGTTATAAAATTTTTTTAGAAAACACAAAACAAAACAACAGCAGCACATTAGAAAAATGGGCTCTTTAGAAAACCCCAGCATGGAATCTATTTGAATAGAAAAAGAGATTTAACATGACTATTAATCTCCAACTTTTTATTCTCTACTTGAGTTTTGATTTTTTTTCTTTGTTGGCTTAGACTAAGAGCAACAGCAAATGTCAATCTCTGGATCTATTTTTATCTGCAAGGTGCTTATTGCAGTTGGTGTTACACATTTGAAAAATGGGTGGATAGAAGGTCATTGCAAGCAGAACAACCTAGTGAATTGTGGAAGAATTTGTTGTACATATTCCATTTTTTTTTTATCATGAGATGTGTTTTATTTTTATCAGTCATACAAATATTTTTCTAAAATATCACAGGGAAAACCAAAAAAATTTGGTAGTCTGATTAGGAGGGGTTCCCCCTTCCGAAACCATTGAGCTAGTTGTATAGGCACATAGGCATGGAGTGAGTGCTTGGGTTCACCGAATTTCTTTTGACTGGCAACCATCTTGCAGGTGGATCTTTCTCCAGATCATCAAGGTGGGGGGTCTCAGAATGGGTGGAGTGGTGGGCAAATTCTTCGTCTGGGCTTTTAGGAACCTTCACTCTGCTTTTCCTGGTCAATGGTTTCTTTAGTCAGGAGGATGTTCTGAGTCCTGTTTTTCAGCTTGGTCTAATAGAAGCTGGTCATTCCCCGCCCACCATGGCCCGCTTGTCTGTAATTTTGTTACAATCAGTGGAGCCTGGCTCCAGGTGCTTGTTCAGTCCATCCACAGTTGCTGTAGCAAGAGAGACCTCCATTGGTTTCTAATATTGTTGTCAAGCCTTTGAGTATTTCCTGCCTCCTGAGTTCTTCAGAAGCATTGAGCCTCCCTCTGCCCCACAGTAGAGAGGCAGGAGCCATGAAAATCTGATGTATTTATTAGCTATGTCATGCAGTGTTGGACCTCATAGGTCAGACAGAGAGTGATAGGTCTTTTGGAAAAGCTGATTAATGTGTCTGTTCCCACAGAGATGCTTTCTTTTAAGGGCCAAGAAGCATTTATGTCTTCTAACCCTTTATAAAGTGTGTAAGCCCCTCCCCATTTCCTGGCTTTTTCTCAACAGTCCTCACTTGTCCTCTGTGAATCACAGCCCACAGCCAGTGGCCTGAGATTAGATTTTAGATTTTCTGGTGCTTGAGTCAAATACTTCAGGAGTGGTAGCGTGGAATAATTAATCACCATTCTGGACTAGGAGCTAGATCAATGTCAGGAAACCAGCAATTTTCTTTCCTTGGAGATGGAGAGAGGATATGAACAGTGAGTGAAAAGGTTAACATAATTATTAAAAGGTGAGGACTATGTTCAATCAGATAGCCTCTAATTTCCTTATAATCAGGAAGAATTCTGCTTCCTGATGCTTTTGCCTTGTATACTCTAGTTAGAATTGCACCAGCCTTCTAAGTAAATACCGACTGGGGACTTGGAAAAGTGAGACCCATTGGATTAGCTCTGTCTGTTTCAAAGTCATGCTTATATAATGGAGCTAGCCCCTTTAATAAGCATTTTATATTTTTTAAAAAGATTTTGAATGTTTTTTCAGTTTTGAAAGTAACCTGAAATGATTTGAAGTCATGGAAATGACAAAAACAAAGCACAAAACAAACAAACAAAAAAACCAAACAACAAAAACAAACAAAAAACCCCAAAGGCTTTAGGTCTTAATACAACACCCCTTCTTTTCTTAATGAAAACCATACCAAAATTGATGGGGGCTGTAAATGATATGGATATTACTTTGTTAAGTCTGATAAAAATCTATGAAATATTTGTGAGACTTTCATGAACCATTGAATTCCCACAGAAGTTGGGGGAAGAGGGGACTAAGAAGAACAAGACTCCCCAGCCTAGGAACCATCCACTAGGTATATTCATTTTTCTAGCATTTTTTCTTTGGGGGGTACAGTGTCTCACTGTGTCTGGAACTCCTGCCAGAGCAGTACAGTTGCTGGGACTGCAAGCATGTTGGCCACCTTGCTCTAGAGATCCTTATTTCTGCTTTCCTGTTGAGATTACAGGTGGCTACCACTCCTGCTTCCTTTTATGTAGGTTCTGGTAATTCAAATTTTAATCCTCTTGTTTGCATAACAAGTACTTTATTCAGCTGAGTCATCTCTCCAGATCCATGTGTTTGGTTTTAATCATTAAGTTTTGTGATGATGTCTTGAGGTCTCCTGTATTTTGTTGTAAAGAGATATTCAAAGACTACGAAAACAATAGAAGTTTTAACTAAGACAAACGTTGTTGGATGAATTTTAGAGAACTTCCATCATGCTGAAATCTAGGCAGCATCTATACTGGAAAACTTACAATATATACCAAACTATTGAAGCTATAATGTTACGAATATAATCTGAAACATGGAAAAGACATGGATGCATCTGTGGGCATTAGCTGTGACCTACTGTGCTTTTTTTTTTTTTTTTTTTATCTGTAGCTGAGCCTAACCTGGCTTGCAGAGCTTTAGATTTTATTTTTTATGTTTCATGTATTTTAGAAAAAAAGAGAAGTTTTATTACTGTATGTATTTTTATCTATTCTGAACGTTTAGCTTTTTATATAAAGTTTGATATTGATTTTCAAAAAACATTAAAAAATAAAAATAAAAAAAGAAAATATGTTCTAAAACTCTCACCAAATTGTAACACAATATTGAGAAAATAGATTCCATACATCATTTACCATAGTGTCAGCCAACATTTACTCTTATGTGGTTAATATTCACAAATAATCCACACTCTTAAAAGGTTTTTAGTTAGACATGGTGTCACATACCTGTACTCTCAGGACTCAAGAGACTGAGCTTCTCAAGTTAGAGTACACATGGGTGTATGAAGTCACTTCAGGTCAGCCTGGACTACTCAAAGCATGGAGTGGATGGGGTGAGGAAAGTCAAAACATTCATCTTTTTTTTTTCTAGATAAGATATTTGCATAGTCATAAAAACAGAAAAGGAGATATTTGTGTGTGAGAGGGAAGAAGGGGGTTAGTAAGTGGGAGAGGAGAGATAGCAAAGGGTACTAAATGGTGAATTTGATTATGGTACAATAATGTGTAAACATATACCCCTACCCTCCCACACAAAATTACTAACACAAAATATTTTAAACAAAAATCTTAACTAAAAACCCAAAGACACTTTCCAAATGCAACCACTTTGATGACATAGGGGAAAGACAGGCCTCTTTTCCATGTGAATGAAAAAGGCACTTGACAGAATCCAATTTTTGTTCAGAATTAATGCAGTCAACAAAGTAATGTGCATTATACCTCAAGGTGATGGAGCATAAGCTACAGTGAGGATAGGAACCATTCTGTTCTTCTAAAGTCAGGATCAGTTAGTGACTGTGATTAACATTGATTTGTATGGAGTAAGGGCTAAGATTGTCCTGGATGAGCAGTCAACAGTCAGGGTTAATGTTGCTCCATAAGTAGTCATCAACATTGGTAGCTTGGTAGGCAACATTGTTCTGTCTGTGGCAGTCACCTTCAGGGACTCACATTCCCTGTGAGGAACAGTCAGTGTTAGGTGCTAATGTTGCCCAGTAGGGAGCAGTCAGCATTGCTGGTTTCCATTGCTGCAGATGAGCAGTCAGTATTGTTAGGGGTTAACATTGCTCTGTGTGGCAGTCAGAAGTCATTTCTCTATAAAGAGCAGTTAGTTAGCATCAGGCTTTATCCTTGCCCTGCTGTGTTCAGTGCTACATCAGAGGTGCTAGCTAATATAACTCATACAACTCGCTCAAGAACAGAATGAGAGATGTAACAGATAACATAAAGAGGAGAGAAATTATCTTGATTTCCAGATGAAAGGATTGACGATTGGAAAATATAAAAGCATCAACTCTGAAAGTAACACTTCAACCAGTTGCTGGGTACACACACACACACACACACACAAACACACACACACAAACATACACACACAAACACACTCTACATATTCAGACAAACCACATTTAGACAAATTTTCTCTCTAATAATTAATTTCTTAAATTCTTTTAAAATAATTCTGTTTCTGCTTCTGGTTTCAGCAACAGAACAGCACAAATGTATAAGCTTTTATGCTGCACATGTGACCGAACTGAAGGGCCCTTGAGTAGAGAGGTAAAGTGGAATACTCTCAACCATTTTTGTAGTAACTTCATAAAAGTGACATGATGTCCATTAAATGCTAACTTGTAAGCCTTTCCTTTGTTGACTTGGGCTTTTAGATTCATATTAGGAAGCTGACAGACCTTGGAATGTGAAATAAACTTTTATAAATCAGACTTTGACCCTGGCACAAGAGCTGAAATATCAGCAGGATGACTTTACAAGTGTGGGCATGGACTGGATTAAGTACAGGATTAATATCTGAGGAAAGAGACTTTTCACTGGAAAAAGATGAATCATTCAGCAACCGTGGGACAGATGGGCAGACATTGAGAAAAAATTAAATGAGAGTCTGTCTCAATACCTCAAAATGTTTTAACCTGTTTTCAGTGTCAAAGATAACATCACAAGATTACTACTAAGAGAGCAGCTGAAGATGGTTCAAAATCTCAATGAGGATATCTTTCCAGATGTGAACTTGATAACCAGAGGTCATAAGCAAATAACAAAATAATCTCAAAAATAAGCACATGAATGATAAACTTCTTTTGGCCCTTTTATCACTAAATGATGGTAAATAAATGTGAAACAGAATACACAGCTAAACCATCTTTGGTGTCTATGGATAAGGAAAATATTATTGTTCTATAAGGAGGACTCAAAAATTTTATAATGAAAAAGAATTAAAATATTTTCAGTGATATTATTTGTAAAGATATAGATGATAGAAGTGTAAATAAAAATAAAAGTAGTACTTTTGGCACTTGAGAAATGCTAGTCTTACTAGACTATGGTGATAAGATAAATATCAATGAAAGTGATGAAACCCCATGCTTACTTGTGAAGCTGAGAAGATTCCAAACAGTACATACATATATTTTTGTTAGTGAGTGGCTGAGAAAAAGAAGTTACACATTTTTATCTGTTCATAGGGTCTCATGGAGGACATGTAGTATATGTCAAATTTTAAAATGAGTATGTATACCTTTTGGTTAAGCAAATCTAATTCTAAAACTTTATCTTACATCCACACTTAAACAAACTGGACTAGAATCTATGTAGAATAACAAACTATTATAATAGATGAAGTTTGGACAATACAAATTTCATTTATAAAGCATTATGAAATTAAGGCAGATTTCTCCTATGGAGGAACATTCAGTTAAAAAGAAAAAGAGAAACAGCAAGATTAAACCCAGAGTACTTTTAATGATGAAAAACACCTTTGAGGTGCTTATGATTCTTATCCTGTTCATAGTTATTGTTAACTTTTCCTCATATTAAATTCATGTTACTTTTTTTTGTTAAATACAAAATAAAGAAGAAAAAAATAAATAAAATACCACAGAAATACATGTGTACAGCTAAAAAAAAATGATGAAAAACACCAAGAATATGTTTAAATGAACAAATTTGCAATATTATAAATAAATTATTTGTCTTATAAAGAGGAAAACACTATATATTTTTGTTGCCCAGTGCCTGAGTAAGAACCCCTGAGATGACTAGTATGAAAAAAATGGGGTTGATTCCTTGGGCTAGAAGAGATTCTTCACTACATAGTATATTTGTGCTTTGATATTTAAGCCTTGTCAAGTAGATGTCATCTTTAATATTTTATTTTATTTTATCTTACACGTATTATTTTATTTTTTATTTATTATGAATAAAGTCTCATTTTTCATTCATGTATCCCCTTGTTCAAATTCCCTTCCCCCTCCCACCCCTCCCAGTCACTCTCTCTTCCCCCATCTCCTCATCTCCTCAGCAACAAGGGTAGGACGTCTCAAGGTCCCAAGGTGGCTTAATTCAGCATCCACTCCAGGGAGATCCCCTTTCCTCACCCCAACATTAAGACTGGGTCAGGTGTTCCTCTAGAGGGAGTGGGATCCAAGGTGCCACTCCCAGGTGTTTCAGATCCAAAGCTGTTCAGTGGTTGTGGTTTGCAGCTTTGGAATGCTTTGCTTTTTGTTTAAAGTCCATTAATGAGTGAGTACATCCCCTATTTATCTTTCTGGGTTTGTGATACCTTGCTCAGGAGGATATTCTCCAGATCCATCTATTTGCCTGAAAATTTTAGGATATCATTTTTTTCTTATTGCTGAGTAATACTCCATTGTGTAGAAATACCACAGTTTGTTTGTTAATCTATTCTTCAGTTGAGGGGCATCTAGGTTGTTTCCAGGTTCTTGCTATTATGAATAATGCTGCTATGAACGTAGTTGAGCTAACGCTTTTGGGGTGCCAAAGTGCATCTTTAGGGTATATGCCCAATAGTGGTATTGCTGGGTCCTTGGGGAGATTGATTCCCAGTTTTCTGAGAAACCACCATACTGCATTCCAGAGTGGCTGAACCAGCTGACAGTCCTACCAATAATGGAGGGGTGTTCCCCTTGCTCCTCAACCTCTTAGCCAATCTGACAGGTGTAAGGTAGTATCTCAAAGCTGTTTTGATTTGCATTTCTCTGATGGCTAAAGATGTTGAGAACTTTTTTCAAGTACCTTTCAGCCATTTGTAATTCTGTGAGAATTCCCTTTTTAATTATGAACCCCATATTCTGATTGGGTTATTCAAGGTTTTGGGCTCTAGTTTTTTGAGTTGTCCATATATTTTAGAGCCCAGTCCTCTGTCACTTGTAGGGTTGGTGAAAATCTTTTCCCATTCTGTAGGCTGTCTTATTGACTGTGTCTTTGGCTTCAACAGTAAAAATGGCAATCCTACCAAAAGCTATCTACAGATTCAATGCAATTCCCATTCCAACAATTTTTTTTTTTTTTTACAGACCTGGAAAGAACAGTACTCAATTTCATTTGGAATAAAAGGAAAGCCAGGATTGCCAAAACAATTTTGCTCAACAAAAGAACCTCAGGAGGCATCACCACCCCTGACTTAAACTTACATTATAGAGGTACAGTAATAAAAACAGCCTGGTACTGGCATAAAAACAGACTTGTGGATCAATGGAATCTAATTGAAGATCCCGACTTTAATCCAAAAACCTACAAACACCTGATCTTCGACAAAGAGTCCCAAAATATTCAATGGAAAAAAATATTTTTAACAAATGGTGTTGGCATAGCTGGATAGTAGTGTGTACAAAACTGCAAATAGGTCCAAGTCTATCACCCTGCATAAAACTCAAATCCAAGTGGATCAAAGACCTGAATATTTATTTGTTTATATGTGCCCATATTTCTGTGTTTGTATGTGAATGTGTGGGGACCCTCTCATGCCAGGGCACACTTGTGGAGGTCAGTGGACAACTGGTGTGACTTGATTCCCTGTATCTACTGTGTGGGCCCTGGGGGATAGAACTGAGAACACCAGTCTTGACAGCAGGTATCTTTACTCACTAGCATCTTTACAACCCATGAACATCCTCTTTTGAAAACATAGTAAGTAAAGAAGAAACTTCTTCCATTTGCATGGGAAAAAGAAAAAAAAATGAATTACTAAAATTTACATAAAAACAAAAAAGCAACTTTAAATATATAAAAATCACATCACAAGTTTTGTATGTATTAAATTAATAACAGAGGTAGGAATAACACTTTCTCTGCATGAAAAGTATGTATCCAAGTGTGGTTATTCAGCCTGGAAACTTAAGAGCAGCTGTTGCATGATTTAAGGGTTAATGGTGCTGATGCTGATAAGTTCACTAGTGATTCTCATATGAAATGGACCAGTTTTTATACCAAAGATTAGATATGGTGACTGCTCAGGAAGAAGTACCAGACACTGCACAAATGGGTCTTAAGCTACAGAACAATAGAGACTGGGAGATCTGGGAAGTAGATATGTGTTCACTAATGGTCTCGATGCCTGCCAAAGCCCTTTTCCTTGCTTGCTCAGATCTGGGAATTAGAATACAATTACAGGGAAAATACAGAAAGACAATTAGAAACTAGTTTTTTTCTTTTTTTAATTTTAGTGATCAGTAGGAATTTTAGTTACCAGTGATTTTAATGCCTGTTTGTTTAATAATTCATAAATCCAGTCATTTACATTAAATTATATGATATGAACCCAATTAAAAAAACAGGTCTTGCAAAGAGCAATTTGTTTATTTTTATTCTAGTGTTGGGAAGAGGAAGTATAATTTATACTGGCACCACCTTTTTAGTATTAATAATAACAGTAGATACCATTTAACCTATGTTTATTGCATTGCTAGGAATTTTATTAGTGCTGTAGACTTTTAAATGTAATCTCTCCAAAATGTAATGATGTATATATATAATTATTCAGAAAGTTTAAATAACTACCCATGATTAAAAACAGCCCAGGGAGATCATAAGAGTGGGCATGGTTCTGAGAGGTCTGATAACTGAGTTTGATGGGATGCATGACGTAAAAACACCAGATAATAAATATATATATATAAGTAGAAACAAAAACAGCCAACTTAGGCTATGAAGCTCACTCCATGTTCATGTTTTCATGTGTATTTGTATGCATGTGTGTGTATGTACAGACTGAATGTATAAAGAGCACTGGACATGTGTGGAACATATATGTGGAGGCCACAGATTGGTCTTGGGCATTTTTACTTAGGTGCTCTTTTTAGACAGGAGCTCCTGCATACACTAGGCAGGCTGACAAGTGGAGCACCAGGGATCCATCTGTTTCTGCCTCAATACTGCGACTGTAAGTGTGCACCACCATACTGATATGGGTTTTGGGATCTGATTTACAACTTTATGACTTCACAGAGTGAACTTTCTCTCTAGTCTTAGAAATTCGTTCTTTTGAACTCAGCTCCTTATGCTTAAAGCTACAACTCCATATTTGGGAGTTTATCCAATTTTGATTTATTTTTAATTTCATTTCTTTATATGTATGCCCATGTCTATGTGGCAATGTGTACAGGTGGTCACAGAGATCAGAAATGAGTATCAGATCTCCTGACTATGCAGTTATAAGCAGCTGTAAGCCACCTGATCTTGGTGTTGGAACCAAATGAGGGCTCTCTGTCAGAACAGTATACTCTCATAACTGTTGAAGCATTTCTCCTTTTCTCCCCTTTGCTAATGCATGAAATATATGGGCAAGTCCATGTGCCATCTTATTTTTACATATGAACAGGAGGCTTTGGTAATGTTTTGTAATTGTAACAACTAAGGGTTAGACTAGAATCAGGTTGTCTAAGAATGCAGACAAGGAAGAAATCCAGAGACCTAGAGTTAAAATACTGGAGAGAGTTAGACTTCCAGACAGGACATCTGATAAGTTTTGAGTGATGGATTAGGGGTCACTTCTCAGCCATTTGTGGATCAGAGATCAGCAGCCAGGCTTATTATTAATACTCAGTCCTTTTGAGATTAGTAAAAAGAATATAAATCTGTCATTGTTGGGAAGAGAACTAATCTGAGAATTCTTATAATAGGGTCAGAAACAATAAAAATGAATATCTATAAATGTGGACACAAACTGACATAGATCACTATTCTGTCAATATGAATTGCAAAATGATTGTGTCTTTTTAAAGCTACTTAAAGGAAATTAGGAAACAAAGCTGATTTTCCTATACTTTGCAGGGAAATACTCATTTCATGCCAGAAACACAATGGTGATTTGAACCATTTTAATGATTCAGTAGATAAATTACCCACATCTTCTAGGACCAAAAGTTGCACTAGAGAAACAATGATGAGAAAAAAGAAAACATCAAAAAACAAAAACAACAGCAAACCCAGTCCATTTTCATGGGGTACATCACCTTGTGGAAGAAAGACATATAAAAATATTCAGACACAAAATTAGGAAATTATAACTTGACTCAGAGGTGCAAAGGAGCAATGGTTCCACATGAATCTGTCATAGAAGGAAATGAGCTCGTCAAGGAACGCTGCATTCAGAAATGATGCATTAAACTGACTTCTGAAGCAGAAGTAGGAGGTGACTGGCAAAGAAGTGTAGAGAAAAAGCCTTCCAGGCAGAGGAAACAGCATGTATCAGATTGAGCCATATAACAGTGCTACTTTTAAAGGTCAAAATTTATTAAACATCAACCATTTCAATTTATTTATGAGAATTACATACAAGGTAGTGTCCAGAACACTGAGATAATAGTAAAGTATTTTATATGTTTTAGCACTATGTCTATTACAGTTCAGATGGGGATGGGGATAGGATAAGCAACCAGTGTAAACAGAGAAAGATAGATTATCTGGGTATGATAGAGCCTTCAAATAGGATGCATTCTTCAGAAAGCAAGCACTCCTGTTAGTGTCTTCCTCTATGCATGTGGTTTCACTGGTTGTATTGTATTATTTCAATGTCAATTTGTTGCAAGAGAATATCCAACAAAAGTTGTTAACTCTTCGGCATTTTTAAATTCTTTTTACTGTTTTTTTGATAAATACAAAATAAAGAAGGAAAAAAAAAGAACTTAAAAAAAATGAACTTAAAAAAAAAGAACTTAAAAAAAAAAGAAAAGAAGATTCGCAGTTTCAGGGTATAGTCCACTGTGGTTTAGAAGGGCTGGTGTCCAGAACAAGAGGCATTTGTTCAGTTTTGGAACAGCTCAATGAATGCTGGTGCTCCACTCACTTTCTTTTTTTAGCTCAGCCTTAAGTCAAGCCCATGGGTTGGTATCTTCCCCATTTAGGTTATATCTTATCTCTGTTTAGCCTCATCTTGATAATGTCTCATTTACATCCCTAGATATTTGTTTCCTTGGTGATTCTAATTCCCATCAAGTTAATGAGATTAACCACCACAAGTGGCTTCCTATCAGGGAGCTGTGACAAGTGCTTGTGATGGACCTGTAAGAAACAGCTAATCCTTTTCCCTTCTGTTTTTATTTCTAAGAGAAGCTATAGGAATGGTGAGCCATAAAAACTTTCATCTTTGGCTTTGTCCCTATAGTGACCCACTGACAGTGGAGTCATTGTTGCCACCAAAAGACATAATTACTCAAGGTTTTGAATAGTTGATCGTTTTCTTCTACATTAAATTTATTGGGAAAATGTCTCAGAGGTTTATAAACAATTAAGGACAAAAAGAAAGTTTAACTTCTAAATAAAATAAGGAAACAGAAGTCAGATGTATGCTTGCTGTAACTTAGGTGGTAAGTTCTTCTGGGGTGGAGGGTTTACAGTGTGACTGATTATTTATTCATTATTACATCATAACCCTTAACTATATTTTAAAAGATGCTATTTGATAAAGAATCGGAGAATTAAAAAGAAGACAGCTTGTGAAGGAAGAGACACTAGGTATGTGTTAGTCCACCTGAAAAAAGCAAAGTATCGTTGGTTTATTAACATTATTAGAGAATGATTTCAAAGAAAAACATACTGCTGTTTTTCTGGCAGACCCACATTCAGTTCTCAGCATTACATTGGGCACATCATAACTATGTAACTATAGTTGTAACTAAAACTGTCACTGAAGTTATGGGAAATCTGATAACCTTCTTTTTTCCTCCATGGATGCTCACATACATATGGCACACAATTACCCATACATATAACATAAATAAAAATGAATTATTTTGTTATAAAATTTCAGTGTACTTGAGAATTTCATACATAAAGATGACAATATATGATCATATATATTCTTATGTACTTCCTCTAGCTCCACTATGTTCTTCCCAACACATCCCATTTGCAACTTCATGTTATTGTCCTTGTCTTCTTCTTCTTTGTCCTTTTAAAATGAAAACTACTAGGTCAAAATAGTGATACTCATAAGAGATCTTTCAAAATAACCTTATACATTCATTTTTTTCTTTTTCAAAAGAAGTTGTGAATAAAAATGTTTTTTATGTTTTTAACTTTATTTCTTGGGGAGCAGGTGATCAAGGTGTGTGATACGTCATTCAAAGTGTTGAAATCTTCTATTTTCTGGTATCTTCTAGATGAGACAATATCTGGCCTTTACTTCTGACTTCACACTTTGATAAAACATGATCACTGCCATTATCACCCTTCTCAGGCCTGTGAAAACCCTGCAGGATCCAAATACACCTATTCTCTTTCCACCCATGACTCTTATCGTCATCCTGGACTGGCAGTGAGTCAAGACTTCTATTGATTGTCTCTTTTCCTCCAAAATTCCTCAATAATTCTTGTTATTATCTCCCCTACCTACATAGTGGAGAGGAGTACCACTGTCTTTAATTCAATTTTCATTTTGTAAGAAATTTTCTACAAACAGGCATCTTAAGCGAAAATTCACTCACAGTGGGGATTTTATCAAAGGAAATAGCATAGATATGTTTTCTGCCTTCTTTTTTAATCAGTATAATTCATTTTTTCCTTTTTACATTTGTGTGTGTGTGTGTGTGTGTGTGTGTGTGTGTGTGTGTATTCAATTGTATGCCTCCCATAATACAGGTATAGAGGTCAACAGACAACTTGATGGTTGGTTCTTTTCTCCCATTGTGTAGATTCTGGGTTCAAACTTAGACCTTCATGTCTGATGGCATGATCCTCCACACCTGAAGCCATTGTGCTGACCCCAGCATATTTTAAGGATGCTATTGATCATTATTGTTATCAGAGAAATAACAATGGATAATATTCTATATTTAATGAGCAATTTATTTATGTTATGGAATAAACCAATGTGCTTTGCATGGATTATCAAAGATATATGATATATATGCACCATATTTCAAGATCAGAAAGAAGAAATCAAAATGATAAAAAGTAACTTACTCAAGAACTTAAATGTAGTAAGAGAAGCTGTGTAGTGGGATTAGGGTATGTTGTAAATATTTGTCGTACCTACTAGTTTAATAAAAAGCTAATTGGCCAGAAGGCAGACAGGAAGTATGAGTGGGGTCACCAGGCTAATAAAACTCTGAGTACAGGAAGAACAGAGACAGATACCATAGACTTACCAGAGCTTCCAGGATATGCAGAGGAAAAAAGTTGGTTTGAGAAAAAGTACCAAGCCGCATGGCTGAACAAGATGGGTTGAGTTCAGGTAAAGGAGTCAGCAACCTATATGCCTGGGCCCTAGGTCAATCAGCATAAAAATAATATAAGTCTGTGTGTGATTATTTGAGGCTAAGTGGGACTGAGAGTAGGACCAAACCTCTGGACTAGATCAGAAAGTCTAGCCCAGAAACTTTTTACGACAAAGCTGTAATGTGTAGTCACATCTACAAAGCCTGCATATTTAACCACACAATGATGTTCATTGTAGCCTTTGGAATGGAAGCTGAAGAATCATTAAAGGGGGATTGTTAAGTGTAAAGAATATTAAGATCTTTCTATAGCACACAAAATTAGTATTAGGGAGTAATCCCTGAGAATGGGAAAGTTCTGAGATGTTTCTTATGTACTCTGCATCTTAATAAGTACTTCATACCCTGGAGATTTCTAACCTGGAATTTAAAAAAATGACAGCTTTCCTCTGGAATGATGATGCTACAGGAGAGAATGGAATATCCCCGTCATTCCTCCTAACTGGGAACAGAGTAAATGAAACTATGAGAAACCCCACAAAGTTTGTTGGGAAGATTAGAGCTTATTAGAGCTTACTCTCCCATTTTTTCTTTCAAGAACTGTGGATGGAGCCTCAACAGGCTCTTTTGAATTAACTGAGAAGCGGGCCAACAACAAATGCTTCTGGAGAAACGGTCTTGCCCCTTGTTTGTCTTGATCGCTACTGTTTGATCTCCAAACAAACATACATAGAACACTATTGTGTTGAGAGGACACATTGGAAACAGTTATGATTGAAGAAAACCATTCTTAAGCTACCGAGACTATTTTTTATATGAATAATTGTTTATACTATTTAGTTTTAAAAGATCACTTATTATATTATAAACCCTAGAAATCAGATTAAATTAGAACTCTTGAGAGTTTGATAAACAGCAATTTTGGTCTGGATTTGGGAGTGGGTTGGGTATCCATTCTCTCGTGCAGCATCTACTGCCTTCAGCTGCTGATCTACCAATTCAACTGAGAATCAATGCACTATATTTAGATGAGAAAATAGTTTGTGTGTGTCGGAGAACTGGAGATATGACTTAGATTATAAAGTTTCAACCATGCAAACATAAAGACTGAAGTTCAGATCTCCTAAACCTACATAAAGCTGAGTATGAAGGTACATATCTTTAAACTCAGCACCAATCGGGATAGAAACATTTATTTCTATGGCTCATTGACTACCTAGTCTAACTGAAACTGTGGTCTCCAGGTTTTGTTGAAGAACCTGTCTCAAAGAATAAAGTAGAGAATTCTTTCCTGCATTTGATTCTGGATATTATTTTTATAATATTGTAGAAACTTATTTTCATTTGATGATATGCTCAGGAAAAGCATATTCATATGATATAATAAAAAATCAATTGGTGAAATAAATACAAAACAGGGATGAGTATTTCTTAAAACAGCTAAATGACCTTACTAATTTTATTTGCATATCATTATATTTCCCTTCCAATCTAAATCTTAGAATTTAATAGAAATGTACAATGTTTTCTGAGTTTTGATTTCCTTTTCATATACCTGTAAAACAACAATAAAAAATTAGATCTATTGATTCATTTTAGAATATCTATACCCAAGTGTTCTGTTTAAATAAATTTCTTTAGTACAATTTAAAGAAAAAGAATAAAGTGGAGAACAGTTGAGAAAGATGCTGATATTGACCATTTTTCCATGTAGCTGTACACATACGTGCACATAACCTCACACAACATGTACACCTTATATATATGCATATATACGTACATACATATATATACATATATACATACATACATACATATATATAAAATTTAAAGAAAGGGTGATTTCGGGGATGTTTTATAATGCAATGAACTTGAATCCTATGACTAAGGATACCAAAGTAATTAATACCTCCATTTTAAATGGTGACATAAGAATTCAGTCATACCTGGACATAATGACACACATCTTTAATTCCAGCACTCAGAATGTAGAAGCAGTTGTGTCTCCGTGACTGAGGCCAGCCTTTTCTATGAAAAGAGTTCCAGGACAGCCAGGGCTTAAAAAAAAAAAAAAAAACAGAGAAGAAGGAAAAAAAAATCAATCATGATTATATGGATTCAATTTGGTCACTGAAGTGTCTCTTGGGTAATGGGAGAGTTCCAAAGCTGAATGGCATGACTGAATTTAGAAATAGTTTCAGAAGGAGTCCTCAGGTGTGCTGACATTTCTGAGACTCTTGGAAATTCTCTCTTTAGGCTTCTCCCTCTGCAAATCAGGAACAACAATAATGCCTACCTCACAAAGTCTACAGATCATTTATTTATCTTACTGAGCAATTTCTTTTGAGGAGTTGCAGTGTGGCTCAGGAGGCTAACTGCCCTCTTTTTCTGGCTTTCCTCTAGGTTACTTCTATGGGCAGTAGATGTAGGAGCTGTAAGTACTCAAGGAGAAGTGTGTACGCTCTTATTCATTCTTTGTGAGAACACTACTCTTGGCTATGTGTTTTTCAGAAGAATCAGGTTTTTCTCCCAGCCAGATGGTCTCTCATTGAGTTCTCTCAATACTGCTTAACTTTAGTCCCTTTATCTAGAACTGAGTAGTAAAGACTGTTTACCATTTATTTTCATGTACTATTCTTTATTCATTTATTATTTATTAATGTTTAGTCATTTTACTTTGGGGGGCATTTCACATGAGCATTCATTACATGTACATCATTGTCATCCCTCTCCTCTAAAAATTCATGATCTCTGTTGTTATTATTCTTGTTACATAATTATTTACTTTTATATGTAAGTATCCATATGTATATATAATATGTGTATTATGTATATATACACACATAATAAGTCCATTTAGCTTTGCTAGTGTGCACAATATTTTATCTAAATCTATTTGAATATATTCCTCATTTATACTGATACTTTGCTGAAACTGAGATAAGAGAAAATGTCAGGAATATAGGTAATGCCTTCTGCTGTATTCTAAACAAGTGTCCAAAAATTTAAATAATCATCATTGCAGCTTTTTAAGTTTTTATTTTTTGACTTATTAAAATTTATTCTCTGTGTCTTTCACATCTTTCATCTGGATGCAATTCCTTTTCTGTCCTTTTGTATCCACCCTCTGCTCTTGTAACCCCCCTCAAAAAATAAAATTTAAGAGTAAAAGCAGAAAGAAACAAAAAAAAAAAAAGGAAAAAAAGAGAAAGCTCTCAGTGGAGGCTAGTCTGACATGGTGAATCACAGAGTAAACCCTTTATCCATATATCTTTACTTGCAAGTGTTCATTGCAAAGAGTCATTAGTTTGGTTCAACTTTGTCTTGTTCAGTCTGTTATGGCATGGGCAGGAACATCATGGCAGCTTTTAATATTAGATGTAACCATCTCTAGTTGGTTGACTAAACTTGTAATATACAACAGTATAAGAAGAACTTTTTAATTACTTTTTATTTTCTTTAGATCCACTCAAATAACTTGAACCCTATTTTTGGTTTCCTCAATCCCTTGTAAAATTACTTTTCTATTTTTTTTTGTGGCATCTAAGTATATTTTCTGCTGCTGTAAATAAATATCCACTATTGAGTAATTTATAAAGAAAAATATATTGCATACTGCTTTGGAAGCTGTGAGATCCAAGGCTATAAAGCTCCATCTTGATAAACAAGCCTTTGACTAGTAGAGACTCTGCAGCAACTTTAAGTGACATAGTATAGCACACAACCAAAGAAATGCATACCTAAGGCAGAGCCAAATTGAATTTCGCAATATCTATTTATAGCACAAATAGTTAACCTTGTAAATTTATAGTATGAATGAACTAATGCAGAAAAGTCAACCATATGACTGAGTCACCCATTAGGGATCATATCTCTTCCATGTTCTCGAATGCCTTACAGTAGGAAGTAAATTTCAATGAGTGTTGTTGGAGATACTCAATATTCTGGCATCTCTACTATTGACGTTGATCTTTCAGTCACTATTACTGGTTAATAAGATGATAACAACTATATTCTTTATCTTTGTTTTAATAATCAAAAAAGGTTATTGGGTCTGTTTTCCTGCTTGTTAAAATGCCACCCGTAGAAGCAATAAGTCCATGGCCAGATGGAAAGAGAGCAAATATGAGTCTTTGATGTCATCAGGGAGCTGTTATGTCATAGTCATTCTGAATAAAATGATCTTCATTTCTATTTGTATGAGAAAAATAAACTTCAAGTGGGTAAGCTACAGTTGTTGGTTCTTTGCTGTGTACATTCATATAAAATCCTGACATACAGTCCTCAATGGTTAAAACAAGCAAAGTCAGGTGATTGTCATCAGAAAATGTCTTGCAGGCACAAAAAAAATTGTTTTGAGAAGTAGAATACAAGATTGAAAGGTTCAATTGATTTCTTTATTTCCTCTGTATCCCAATGTGTCAGTAATGTGTCTACCACTGTGACAAAATACTTCAGGTAGAAACCTTTCTGGAAAGAAAGATTTGTTTTAATTTAATTTCAGGCCATAGTTACTTAGTCCCATTGCAGTTTATGTCAGGGCAAGGCATTCTGATGCACATAAACTTATTACTTCATATCACCTGACTGTCACATAGAGAGCCAACAGGAGCCAGCATCTTAGTCCTAACAACTTGTTTAAGAATACATTCCCAAATGACATCACTTCTTCCTCTTAACTTTCCCTCTTAAAGGATCCACTATGTCTCAACAGTGATAGTCTGGGAAATACAACTTCAACACATCTGGAGACATTTTTCCAAACTGTAGCAACAGTGATGAGTGATTTTCTAAACAAAGACTGTTCTCCTCTTGGTCATTACTATATCCAGTGTAATACTTCCAACGTCTCTGATACATAGTAAGTAAAAATTTACTTGCTGAATATGCACAGTGTGTGCTTAGTAGGGATTATGACTGATGATATTTATGAAAAATGAAATGTAGACAATGTCACAAGGCTAACCTTAGTCATATTTGATATTGGTGTATGTAATTTTCATGATATGGATGGTAACATGAAGAAACTGCCAGTGTGCCCAAGACAGTGTATGGGGAATGCCAGATTTTCACAAGCAGTTACACAATCAAATGAAGAAAGTGAGTAAGTGTTGTGTTACTACATGGGGATCCCTGTGACTTAGAAACTTGCATAGCCTTAAAGATACATTAATTTTTGGCATTTAAGTAGTTTCTATGCTGTTTTCCATTTGATGATGAAAATATTGAAAGGCTTATCAGTAAGATAAAATGATCTGCAGTCTTGTCATGTACAATTAAACTATGTGCTGGGTACTTTTGATATATATTCTTTATGTTAGTGGTAACTTACTTCAATTGTTTTATTATGTTACTTTTTTAATTAGTCTGGTAAGTGTGATAGACTTACCAAGTCTTCTCTTTTAAATGAATGATGCTTATATTTCTTATTTTTGCTTTAATTTAAAGATCAGTAGAGTTTTCAATTCCTTTCACTGAATTCTCAGTATTGCAAATTTCTACAAATGTCCTGCTTTTGAAAGTGGTTTGTTCAAAGTTTCCTCCTTTACTGTTCTTTTTGGAACAGTATTACTGTAAGACACATTAAAACCTTATTATATTTGTCATCACTTGACATGCTTGTATAACAGTTGATTGTTTCAGTGCATCACTGATATTATCAAATTGTGTTGTATGTTTTATTTGGTTTATGTGTTATATCACTGTAGTTACCTTTCCAAATTTATATTTTTAATTTCAGAAATTAACTAGCATTCATATTTTAAATGATAGTAAAATGCCAACAAAGTAATTAAAATTATAAATAAGCCAAAGCCAAGGGACTTTGAAGGACTTTATTATCCAATATTGGTTTGAGAAAGAAGGGAAAAGACAGAAGCTGATATAGGAAATAGAACTCTGTTAGCGTAAGATACATGCTAGTTTCCCTTTAGAACATGTCTGTACCATCATTTGTGGTAGATTGTTACTGAGGAATGAGGAAGTAGCCTCTGTTGGTTTTTTTTCCTTGTTGCATTCTTGTGACCAAAAAGCTAACAGAAGTAATGTAGAGGAAGATGGGTTCGCTTGGGGTAAACATCTCAGCTGAGAAGTCATGGCAGTGGGAGCATGAGGGAGTTGGTGACACCAATCTACTCATGAAGTAGAGGGAAATAAACATCAATTTTAAGCTTACTTTTGTCTTTTCATTCTTTATAGAGCTTCATCCCTTGGAATGGTGACAGCAACATTTGGAGTTAATTTTTTCACCTCTATTAACCATATATGGAATTGAATACACACAGAAGTTTGTCTCCTAGTTGATTCTAGATATTGTTGGCAATTAATATTAACCATAATATAATGGTGGTTAGAATTTTAATGCATAGATTCTATTATTTCCGGGAACTCCTTTTATTTTCTATTTGTCCTTCCTTTCATTCTGAACATCCAAGAAAAATCATCTTTAAAATACTATTTTTTCTGAAGTATATTCTTCTGTCAGTTGGTTAACATATATTATGTTAGATACTTGCTTTTAGGGAGCATAGTGCCAATAAAGGCATTGGGATTACAGTTGTAGACAAAACTGGAGTCTAATTTGTAGTTCACAAGGTTCAGAGCTGAGCAATTTTGATGATTATTTTTCACATCAGGTAGCATGCACAGCATTTTTCAGTACTATAAAGACTAGCCAGTAGGGCTGGAGCTGTTAGGTCACTCTAGCTCAATATACTCATAGTCTTTGAAACAAGTACATGGTCTCTTCAGCAAAAAGATTGTGAGCTACTATAATAATTGGCCTGGAAAGACATCCCCATTGGTAGAATAGTGGTTCAAACATTATGGAAGTAACTACTTTCTGGTTGGATTTTAGTCCTGCTCCACAAGAAGAAGCCCATAACTCCTACATTTATTGGGTCGATAACCTGTGGCTGAAAAATACCATATTATTATGCTAAATAGACATACTATTAAGTTGACTTCTAATGACTTACTGTTCTACTCATAGATTATTAAATATCTCAGACTTTATCAGAGAAGCTTCTACTTGAAGTAGATAGTGATTAAACAAAGACCAAATATTGGCCAAGTTGCAAAGAATTAGAGACTGTGGAATGCTTAGCCTTAAGTGTGACATTTGTATTGCTCCCTTCTTCCCAAGGCACAGAGATCATTGCAGAAGAAGGGCTGGAAAATTGTGAGAGCTAGAAACAGTAAATAAATACCAGAAAACACTCTCTTCTGACCATAACAGAGATGCCCACATAGTTGACAACAGTTATTATAGCTTGTACAATCCCTGAGAACTTCAAGCAAGACCAGATCCCATCCTGGAGAGTAGAGGGAGGTCTGAAGTTCTATCAGAGGACATGGCTGCTGAAAGAAAGAGAGTCCTGGCATTTTGTCATTGTTTGTTTTGTTTTGTTTGAGACAGGGTTTCTCTGTGTAACAGTTCTGGCTGTCCTGGAGCTCACATTTGTAGACCATGCTGTCCTACAACTCACTGAGATCCACTGCCTCTGCCTCCCATGTGCTAAGAGTCTGTTTTATTCACAGAGAAATAAAAGGAAAGAATTTGAAATAGGAAGGGTAGAGAGGTTAGGAAGATCTGCGAGGAGGTGGAGGAGGGGAAACAATGATCAGAATATATTGTATAATTTTTTTCTATAAAATACGAAAGAAACTAAAGTGCTATGAGAGTGTAGCTCAGTTATATAATAATTACTCAGCATGTGTCAGGCCCTGGGTTTGCTTATCACCAAAACAAATTTCTAATTTCTTGAAAAGAATGGATAGAAGCCATAAGGACTTTCATTGTTATGTTTATATACATAGCCTGTGACCCTGACTAGGATATTATTATATTTAAATTTATAGATCACCCACACTTAGCTAAGTGGTTAAATAATGGGTCAAACTTTTTTTTTCTGAATGTTTCCATAGGGAGTTTTTAATTGTGATCAACATTGAAGTTGATAGGCTTTTAGTAAAGGAAATTTTCTTCTGTAATACAAATGGACTTCATCCAGTAAGTTTAAACCTTGATTAGAGTAAAAGACTTTCTTATAGCAGGCATTCTTTGGAATTTAAAGTGTTGAAAGCTCTAACATGGGTTTTCAGTCTACCAGGCCGCCCTACAAAATTTGGACTCCTTAATTTTTACAATTGTGTAAGCAGATTTCTTAACCTCTTGTCATTGTACAGAGTATTGTTTGTTTTTCTCTGGAAAATCCCCAAGCAATTTTTTATTACTTCTTTGAACTTAGTGATGTATTAATAGTTCAGCATGTAAGTACCACATGCCTAATACATTGTAAGTGGCAGTTTTCCAGAAAGCTGGAATTGCTGTAAGAATATTTTATCTAATGCTATTTGTACGATACTTAAAAGATAGGTTATTTTGTTAATGATAAAAATTTATTTTCAGAAATCTGTGAAAATCTGGACCCATGTGAATTCATTAAGCTTCCCTATTCTATACTTTATTAGAGCCTTTAGGATACTGGTTGAATAGGTATTCTCAAACTTTCATTAACTTTTATGTTGCAAAGTATTTTGTGGGACCTGTGTCCTTAAAACTTTGCTTTGGATGGAATAGGATTTGCCATTCTATTCTTGCTCCATTGGGATTTGCTTGTTTCTAAAACAGTGAAACTCAGGGGGAATGACTTGGTGGTACTTTGAATTATTGAAGTTGGAAATGTCATGAGTGTTTTCTCTAATGATTTAATGACATAGTATTTGTTTTTAATATGTTTCACTGTGGTTAGAGTTTGAGATATATTCTAGGGTTAAGGTCTATGCAGAAAGGTGTCAAAATGTTGGTACGTAATGGAGAAGATATCAGAATTATTTAGAAGAGAGTTCTTTAAACTATGTTTAGTATTGGTCCTTATTGTGCCATACTGGTCTTAAATCAAGGAAGTATGGGAAAGATTTTTATAGCATTTAAAGATAGTAATCTTTGTTGATGACAATAAAAAGTTAAAGTATGTATTTTATATGTCTTTAAAATGTATTTCTACAGTAATAAATTTTAATTAGTTTTTAGCAAAGTTACTGATCTATTATAGATTAGCAATTAAAATAATCAAGATGGCACAGATAGTTGTTGATTTTATGTTGGTTGAGAAACTGCATATTAAGAAATAGAGATGACCAGAGATCTACTCTGGGTGAGAGCAAGGAATGGTAATGTATGAGCAGGAAACTGTGTATGAGACTTGGAGCTGACTGTGAACATGCACATATAGGTCATTGTGGAAGTAGCTGGGGTACAGTGGGAAAGAGAAAGTGATACAGGAAGTTTAAAGATTTTAGAGAAGGTCTTTGCCACTTTGTGGCTCTTGTCAGATGGTGAAGTGTTGTGGTGGAACAACACTGGGCAGCTGGGCCAAATTATGGTTCCTTTGGGGAAATCAGTTCAGCTGTTCACCAACTACTTTATGGATTTTGTTAGTCCATTTGTAAATAGAAGTGTGAGTGTAAAGGATGTTGATTCCTTGAACAACTTATGTGAGTATGTTCCTTGGCATAGAAAACTCTAATTAAGGTGTTTAGAGTAAGCCAAAGCTAACTTACTGTTTATAGCTGAACATTCTCAGTGCTATGCTCTCTGCCACCCACTCATATCCTATATCAGCTCAAGAATGTTATTTAATTTTATTTTTTCTGTTTTCTATGAAATAGAGAGCATGTGTCAATTCCAAACACTTGTTAGATGTATACTCCTTATAGTATGCTTATTATGATCAGTTATTTAAAGTGTTGATTTTACTGGATTGTATATTGCTCTATGTCCCATAAAGTTTCCGTGCTGGTATCAAATTTCTAGAAGAAGACTCTCCATTCCAGAATTGTAGGATTTTGAGAAAAGCACCTATGACAAGTGTATTGATAAAAATGAAAAATGTATATTAGTAACATGACACTTTTTCTCCTAAGTGCTGAAATGACCAATCACCTAAGCTAAATATTGTTTCTTATTTCTTTCTTGGTAAGTTGTGAATATATGAAGTTTTAGGCACATGTGAATGGGGTGATTTTCCACTTGCAATGCAGAAAGAATAATGAAAAATCAGCAACTCATTTTAGACTTTTGACTGTTGCTTTTGATTTCTGAAACATGCCTTCTTTTTCTTTTATTTCTATATGATGTTCTTACCAGTACATTGATTTACATTGTTTAGCTATATATCCAGGTGTTATTCTGCTAGAAAGCTGCTGAACTGCTGTTTTAGTGAAAGGTATGTTAGCAGTGTGGATTCTGAATTTGTAAGCATTACTCTCAATTCTAGCTTCTCAAGGAAATGACCAGGAGATGTTGGATGGATTAAGGGGTCGCTTCATTCATCCATTCACACAAGCAAGCAGGCAAGCTGAAATAATCAAACCTAGGCCACCCCAGACAACTCTTTTAAATCAGAGTCCAATGACTGTGATGGCTAAGGAATTAAAAGTGCTTGATTCAAAACCTGATGACCTAAGTTCTATCCCCAGGTACCATATAACAAGACAGAACCAACTTCTAAAATTTGTCCTATGCTTTACACACACATGCCATGGTACAGGTGTACCCCATATATTTACATACATATACACATGACATACAAAATTCAAGGACAATTTAAAAAATAAAGCACATTCTTTAAGGAAGTGGAGTGCAGATGATTTTCAGATGAAATAGCTGATTATAATATTGTATTGACAGTCATTGCCTTAAAACAGTGATGGCTTGTGACATTACAGATTGCTGTTTTCTATTGCCCCCTTGACTCTCTTCAGTTGTGAAGCCTAAGCTTTTTTATATCTTCACAATCTCCCAGGTGATTACAGTTCTGGCCTTTAGATTCAATGTTAGCCCATGGACTTAAAGGACCTGGGACTAAGTGTGCTCTAATTATCTAGTGTTTGATTAAACATGCTCTCTGAAGATACAGAGAATGATGAGCTTTAAAGTGTGAGATGCCTTTCCTATTAATGGTGTGCTAGCATAAAAGTCAAGATCAGAGAGAACTAGAGCAATCAAGGAAGGTGTCAGGGGGCTGTGAACTGATATTGGCCTAGAAGGAGCAGAGTCAGACACAGGAAGAGACATAGCATCAGAGCAGAGAAAGACAACTTACAAACCAGAAGAGGCAAAAAGAGCTCTTTCCCTCAAACTTGGTAATTAAGGTTGAAGGTATGTTTCTTTAGAGTCAATGGCTGCTGCCTGTGGGGTTTTAGTTTAAAACCCTTTATTCTTTGTTCACAGAACTGAAATTTCTTCATATGAATTTATGCACACAGAATTTGCTCAAAACAGGCTTTTAAAAGTTTAAAATATTTTGTTTACTGATATATCTGCCACCTATCTATTTTTACATTATGACAGTTTACTTTAATGTGCCTAATATACAGGAGATAAAAATAAAATTAGAAATAGATAATTTACTGAAGGATCATCACTTCATCTGTGAAGGACCAAAGAGAAAGTACATCAAACAGTAGATACTGAGGAAAGTCAAGTATATCATATAGATGCTTATATGGCCACTTAAAATTATACCATTCTTAGGTCTTTTGTTTCACAAAATGAGACTGATGCTCACATTTCTATATAGCCTGATTTTATTGACTCTTAATATGAAAAAAATAAGAATTAATTAAGTACATGTATAAATACATGATTGGCCATTTTGTGAAGAACAATGTAGCAAAAAATGTTTTTTGGGGTTTTTTTTGTAACTAATAACAGAGAAACTGCTATTTTGTTTAGCATGAGAGGTCTGGAAAGATTATTCTGAGGAAGTCTATTGGCATTGATTCTCCAGGTTTGAGTCTTGATGCCACATAGTTGAATACCGAGAGAGGAGTACACCAAGATGCAAATGAGTAGAAATGAAGATGAAAAATTTAGCTGGAGAAAAATTCATTAAAGTAATTCAGGTAGGGTTGGACTGAAGCTTTCAGGGGCTAGACATGTAATCGACATGAAGAACCTAAGTAGACACCACAGGTTGTTAAATGCCAAGGCTTTGTAGACAGATAACTCATGTGATAAAAGAAAAATAAGGAAATATATTGAATTGGTAACTAATGATAAAGAGCATTTTCCAATGAGATAGACAGCTACTCATCCCATTAGAATCCATGTGTTCTTGCATTAGTTATTTTCCATGACGCTGAGACAAATAGCTTAGAAAAGCAACCTAAAAGAGAAAGAATTTAGTTTGACTACAATTTGAGAGCATAGTTCATCAAAGTGGATGTAATGCTTAGTTCTATCAACAGCACAAAATCTATAATAAGCACCTGAGAATCTTAATGACAAATGTCTAAACTAGGTTGGTTTGTAGGGAATAGTCTTATCATGAGAAGCCCAGCCACAATGGGAGACATCATTTCCTAGATTTTGGTTCTGCACTGGATAAAAGTGGAGACAGTAAGCGGAATAGTGCCATGCATAAATGTATTTTTTCCTCTCAACTTTTCACTGTGGTTGTAATGTGACCACCAGTTCTTTGGAATTTTGACCACCTTGAATTCCCTGCTCTTATTGAGTAAGCTAGAATCACTAGCTAAAACAATCCTTTCTCTTTCTCCCTTATTTGCTTTTTTTTTTTTTTTTTTTTTTTTTTTTTTTTTTTTTTTTTTTTTTTTTTTTTTTTTTTTTTTTTTTTTTTTTTTTTTTTTTTTTTTTTTTTTTTTTTTTTTTTTTTTTTTTTTTTTTTTTTTTTTTTTTTTTTGGTCAGGCTATTATATTGCAAGAACAAAAAGGAGGCAATGTTGAGGAAATCTTGCTGGCAGCAGATTGAGACATCTGATTATATTTCATCTGTAGTTAAGCAACAGGAGCAATGATAACTCATGCTAGATAGCTTCCTCATTTTTCTACAGTCCATGACCAAGCCCACAGAATGTGCTACTGTCTTTTAGAGTAGAGACAATCTACCTACCTCAGTCCAGTATGCTTTTTCATAAGCATACCCAGAAGCCAAGTAATCTAAATAGTCCCTCACAGATGTGCATCAAAACTTGTCTCCTAGATTCTATTTTGTTTATAATATTAGCTATCATAGGTCTATAGAGAAGAGGAGAAAAAGCAGTGAGGGAGATTGGGCCTATTGTTAATTTGTGGTTGTTTAAAGCTAGGTATACTAGTCTTCTTTATATCATGACGAAAAGCAACTGGGGAGAAAGGGGTTAGTTTCATTTTACAGCTTATATCTATCATCAAAAGAAGTCAGGGAAGGAACCAAAGCAGAGATCATGGAGGAATTCTACTTACTGCCTTGCTCTCCATATATATGATGGTCTCACTCAGGACCATCAGCCAGAAATGGCACTGTCCACCCTGTGGACATCATCAATCACTAACAAGACAATACCTTGCCATACTTGCTTTAGGCTAAGAGGATGAAGACATTTTCTCAATTGACTTTCTTCTTTCCAGATGATGGGAACATGTGTGAAGTTACCAAAAACAAACAAGCCAACAAACAAAATCTAAACAGATGCATCAGGCATATCACTTTAAATATACAACAAGGTATTTCATTCTTCTTGGTACAGAAGCACATTGAGGCATGGGAAAATGAAGCAATCAGCTGAAAGTTTCCATAGTGTACAGTTAAGTTTGAATTTGATTTTCCTCATTTTGATTCTAAAACTTGTGCTATATATATATACATATATATATACATATATACATATATAGAGAGAGAGAAAGAGAGAAATATATTAAGTAGGGAGAAATGTGATTTGTTTCATGCTCAAATTAACAAATCATTTTCTTAGAATATGATGTACATCCAAGGTGGCAATTATCTAGCAGACATGTTAATGTTGTTTATTTTTTTCGCACATATCTGACGGGTGTAATTAAGCACTTCTGCATGAATTCTTGAGTATCTGAACCTTCTCTACACAGAGATGTGAATGAAATGTCTAAACATTTTTCCAGAAGAAGTAAAACCTAGACTTGCTCTTGATGAATATAGTTAAAAGATTTGCTGCTGCCATATAAACTTGGCCCAAGCCTGCACATATTTTTACTTTGTGCATTTTATCTCTTCCTTCCTGGTAAATTTTTTTTCCATCATAGACTAGAGAATGGCAGACTATTTCTCTAAAGTATTATATAGAAAACATTGTTAGCTTTGTGAGGCGGTTGTTGTATTTACATATCTCTGCTGTTGTAGTATGAAAACAATGGAAAATGTATGTGAGATCATGTGAATGTATATGTCTGAGTGCACTATTGTGTGTGTGTTAATGAATGAATTGCTGTGTCCCAATAAAGCGTCATAATAAAAGCATTCCAGGTTGGTGTATGGGATGTATGTTGAAACCCAGTGTATATGACGTGTCCTAAAGCTATGTTATTATTGTCACTTATCTGTATTTCCCCAAGTTTTGTTTGCTTTATAGTTTTACAATACCACTATATAATCTTTGCAAATCTATTTTCACAAGGATGCTTTTGACCTTATAGTGATTTTTCCCAAGACAAATGGTGAATTGTATTAATGTCTTGTCTGCTCTGTGATATGGCAATTGAAGGTTAAGTCTTCTAAAACTGTAAAAGGTGCTATTTTAGACCTATATGTGATGTAGGATATCTTTCTGTGTGCTGTGAATATGCTTTATTATTGGTTAATAAAGAAACTGTTTTGGCCTATGGCAAGGCGGCTTAGTGACAAGTAGAAAATCCAAGCAGAGACAAAGGGTAGAGTCAAGAGGAGACATGATCCAGCCACTTAAGAAGCAAGATGTAAAAGTACAGGTAAGTCACAAGCCACATGGCAATACAGTAGATTAATAAAAATGGGTTAAGTTGTAAAAAGCTTGTTGATAATGAACCTGAGCCATAGACCTAACAGTTTGTAATTAATATAAACTTTTATGTGATTATTTGGGACAAAGCAGCTAGGGAACTGTGGGTTTGGACCTCAAGATTAGGCTGAGACAGAAATTTTTGGCTACACACATGTTTTTACAGAGTGTTACTTGTCTCCACACAAACAAAAATCCCTTTCCATTTGTCTTGAACATGTCTAGACTGGACTTTATGTTTAATATTTGAGATATATAGGGTTTTGCCTTGTATTTCAGGTTAGAGATGAACCTATCATCCCTCTGCCTCAGGCTATTGACTAGTGGAATTTTAGGTATTTATTTGTATCTGACTAGACTGGACTTTTTGATTGCCTCACCTGAGAGGATGTTGCTAAATTTAGGCTGCAGGACACTGAGTCAACATTCTGAGAGGTGGAGTAGATTCCATTTGAGGCTTCACATTGGGTCCCTCAAGATTCACCTCCTTGGATCTCAGCATTCATGGTTAGAAGAATTTCAAACTATGTTGTATGTAATGACTATGTGTAAGGGCTTCACCTAGAAATACTGGAGTTCTGGATTTAGCAGTTCTCATTAACTTGACCTGGAAGTAAGTGAGACAAGGGTTCAGAGAACCAAGTCCAGCCTACTTCTGTTTTTCTGAATAATGTTTTATTGGAAAATAACCATGCCTGTTTATTTATATATTATTCATGGTTTCTGCTACTTTTTAATAGCAAAAATGAATGGTCACATTGGAAACTATATTTATGCCCCCTCCAAGCCAAGAATACTTATTTTCTGGTTCTTATAAAACAATTTCCTGCCTCCTGCTTCTCAGTCTTCAGGTTTTTTTTTTTTTTCACTGAGGCCCCAGGCATCTAAAGTACAGACAGCCCTTCCTGCTGTGCCCTGTCTGAATTTCTGATCTGCAGAATTCATGATGCTGAAAAATTGGTGGCTTTATAACATGATCTTTAAGAGTAATTTGTTATAACATCAGAGAGCCTGGAACAGAGGCAAATAGTGCTTGGGAAAATGAAAATCTGTTTTTGTAAAATATTAAGAGAACTAAACTGCATATACTTCTTACCTTTCTATCCTCCAGCAGACAAATGCCTTCAGACCTTGGTTGTTTTCATATACCCTCTAAGAATAAGGGGCAAGTCCACATAGTCCCCCTTTAGTGTTTTAGATGTTTGATTATATTTTCTTTCCAGAAATAAATGTTTGCTGAATGGACCATATGTCTTTCTCTACCATTGTTTTCACATATTACGAACTCAAACTAGTCTCACTTCACAATTACTCTTTGATTTTTATTCTAGTAACAATCAGTGGCTTCTATTGAGCCAATGACAACCCCCAAGGTCACTGTAATAGTAACTGTAGACCATTGTTCATACAGATAGAGTTGCCATGAAAATATCCCAAGCCATATTCTTTATTTGTTTTCTTTTGCCATTCATCAAAATGAAAGGTTTTTATGAGATGAATTAAAGGCCATAAAATAAAATATTTTATAATGTTCCTTTTGAAATGTTTCAGGCATTTATTAAAAACAGGGCAGTTAGAGGTAAAAGGTCAGTCAGTAATAATCAATTTCTTTAACATTGATGCCATTTTTTCTAAACATTTATTGCTGTGTGCTTTTTCATAGGGTTCTAGAAATCATTTTCCACTCTCCACATGTTATTTTGTGTTTGTCAGTCATTCAGCCACAGCAAACATAGTGCCTCAATTTTTCTTCACTTTGTAGCATTTTATGGACTGATTCTTTGGAACCCCAAGTTCTGAGGAATTGCACAGTGGAGGGACATTTATAACCAGCAAGCATTCTCACAGTTTTCTATAAATTTTAAAAGTATTGTGTTGACTCTGTGTTTCAGATTTTAACAAAATTTGGAGAAGTTACATACTGTTTTCTCATTTTCTTTAGTTTCTCTTATCAAACTTAAAGGACTTAAAATGTTTTTAGAAAAATTATTTAAGATCTGCTTTTTTATATGAGTATATATGAGTTTATATGTATATATGTACATGAATATATGTTATATATAATTTTTATGAACTGGGGATGAATGGCAGTGGAGACAGGGCAGAGGCAAATAGAGTTACCCAGACAGCAAAACAAATTGAACTACATGACACATATTTATGTGTAAATCTGGTCCAATTTCTGCTGTTGTTTTGGGGGCTTCCCATAAGCAGTTTATAGTATCAGTCTCATCTTTCTAATTCCATTGATGATAATTCTCACTGATGACTTGTGTTGTTACCTTTAGCATTATAGGAATCAACTTTTAAGACAAGACTTTAGTAGGAGAAGAACAAGGGTTTGATTTGCTGACAGGAGTTCTCACTCTCAGTCCTGAAATGTTTTAGCTCCTAGACTTTGTTGGATTATACCTCTTTTCCTCCTTTATTAAATTTTTTTCTAATTTAGTTTTTGTTTATATGAGTGTTTTGCCTACAAGTATGTTTGTGCTCCATGTGCTTATAGTATTTGTAGAGAGCAGAAGCAGTGTTGGAGCCCTGAGACTCCAGTTACAAATGTTGTGTGCTTGCCTGGAATTGAATCTCAGTTCTCTAGAAGAGTATCCAGTTATTTCTCTTTTCTCTCCAGCCACATCTCACTTAATGTTTGAGACAGAGTTCTCTTGTGTTGTTTATTTTGGCCTGAAAGTTACTTTACAGCCCAAGTTAACAGCAGACTCATGATCCTTCTATATTTACCTCCAAAGTGCCGAGTATGCCTGCATACTCAATTCGGATTCTTTTACTTTCTAAATCACTCACACTTTTCTTCAATGCCTATAAAATGGTAATGTAGGACTTATGTCGCAGGGTTTTTCTGAAGATTAAATGAACCTCTTTGCTCTTAATATCAAGTTTATTTGGCACACAGTAAGTCATGGTAATGTCTCCTTTATCTACTCTTTGCTTCCCCTTAACAAGGGCTGAACTGCGAGTGGAAAAGTATTCTACCATTTAGACAAATACATTTACTCAAAAAGGTTTCTTCCATATAAAGTTATATATGGAAATATAGGTCTATAATTTGGTTACATTTTAATTAAAGTACAATTTCTAGAATAAATATTAATCTGTGTATGATTGTTACTTATAAATTGTCTTATTTTATCTCAGAGAATTTGAAGGCCAGATTAACTAACAGTTATAAAGAGCATAGCAAAATATTAGGGTTATATACCAGCTATTAAGTGGGGCTTTTTATTTATTACTACATACTATTTACCTAATCTGTGATTGTATATGTGTCATAAATAGATATTTTAATTTCACTGTATAGCATTGTTTCTAAAATATGAAATAATTAATTTTTGTATTAATATTTAGATTATGTTATTTTTGTATAAAAATATTAAAAATGTAGAATGTCAATGGTAAGACCATACACCATTAAAAGACTTTAGGGAGGAGATGAGTAGAATTTAAGTTGCAAACAGGATCATTGTATCATGATAGGTGGAATTGTAAACTCATGAGTTTCTTTATATGAAGAATAAACATGACTTGAAAAGACACATATGGATGTCAAGTTGGCAGACAATAGAAATGTGATTTTTATATCTTTGATTCAACTTGTTCATAGACTTTCTAAGTGTCTGCTAAATATTTCTGAAGTATGTTTACAATGGTGTTTCTAAAGAAGACTGGTTATGAAACTGTAGCCTAAGTAGACTGCCGTCCCCAATATAGGTGAATTCCATCTAGTTAAGGTGTGAATAAAACCAAGAATGAACATGTGAGAATTTGTTCCTTTTGGCTCATTGTGTTTGAGTTATAGCAAGTAGTTTCTACTGTCTTTGATGCAAGCTTGGATATAAGCTTGAACTCTGCCATTCTTTCTGTAACAGGTTTGTAGCTTACTACCTGCAAATCTTGAAACTTCTCAGCATCCCTAACCACAAGAAACATATATTGGTATTTGATACAGTACATCAATAATGCATGTTTATCTATCATCTTATATTTATTCTTTCCTCAGAGATCCCTAACATAAAAACTCTTAGCTAGTGGTATTTACATAGCTCTCTCTCTTGGGGATGGCCCCTGCTCAAGATTTCCTCTGAGGGATCATTTGGATAGCCTTTGAAAGACTTTGCATGTGAAGTTTCAGGAGTTCTTACCTGGTTCTGAATTTGCCAGTTTTCTCTTGAATTCCTTCCTTGGTAAATCACCCCATCCATCTTTCTTCTCCAGGTCTGCTTTAGAGCAACCCAACCAAATTCAAAATAAAGATAAATGTAAGTTTTAGTTTCTGTTATTAAAACACAGTTGATGCAAATCATTCATTTTAGTGACCCCTTTGTCCGTTTGATGATGGGTGTTGACAGATCACCTTCAAGATAGAAAGGTTTGTTTTGGCTCGATGCTTGAGAGTTATCATGCAGGATATGTGGACCCCACTGCTTTTTGGCAGTGACAGAGTGGGAAGCTTGTGATGACAGTCAAAGATAAGAAAGAGACAGGGAAAGACAAGATAAACCCTACAAAAATATGTCCCGAGTGACCTTTCTCTAATCAAGTCCCATTAAGTAGTAGCTCATTCATTTGTGAATTCATCAATCCTCATAATTGAATCATTTCTCCATAGTGTCACTATTGAGAACCAAGCTCACTGAAAGAAAGAATGTTATAAATTCACTGGCCATTTCAGTGAATACAATAAGGGATCAGGACATCATCTGTAAGGAGATGTGGAAACAGAGAAGTTTGTAATAAATTTATAGGGCTTTAAATGATGGGTCTTCTAGAAAGAAAGTTCAATCAGAAAGATGGACCAGGAAGGCAGGGTCAAACAAAATAAGAGGTTCAACAACAGCCCCAGGGAATACTGTCCTACATGTTTCCCAGTGAGTTTGTCTGTCACTCAGTCCTAAGCTGTTTGCTGCAATATCAATCTCTTCTTTTAGTTGATGCTTTCATCTTTTCTCTGTTCTCTGCATAGCATGCTACTTATTGAGTTAAGAGGTGAGAATAGGGGAGATAAGAGGGTGTGATGGCTATTCTGAAGAGTTCTGGTACTGAAATACTTTATTACAAAGATTCTTAAAATGGACTAGTTTGTTAGAATCAAAAATGTCCAGCTAGTGTTGAGTATGAGAAAGACACACACCACCTTCCACATTCTTAAAGCATTCTGGACAGTAGGCACCTTTCCCATCATTATTTAAAGTGCTAACTGATTATGTTCTGATTCTGAATGATCAGTTAGTGAACCTTGCTGGCATCTCGACTCTCCTTGCTTCTCTGTTACAATAAACTGGAGCTGTAGTTAGCTGTGCAGGGAGCAACTATTCCTAGTTCCTTAACCCTGAACTGTTTCTTTCCACCTATGATTTTTCCTGGCATAACCCAAGTGAAGAACTAAAAATAGGGTAGAATGGAAAATTCACTTATTGACAGTCTGTAGGGAGCCAGGGAGAAGGTGCCTAGAAATAGGCCCTTTCACTTGAAGAAAAAAAAAACAGATTTAATGACCATGATTATAGCCAATTAAATGCCTAATTCTGCATGAGAACAAAAGGCTATTGGTAGGGTTTTAAACTCCAAACACTTAGAGAAGTAGAAAGGATAACTTCCTGTTGGCAATTGGTGTTTGCTATTTTGGAAGAGACTAGGAAAAAGTTTCAATGGTAGATAGAAAAAAAATATCACCAAGGTCTATGGATACCCTTAAAATTGAGAGCACTAGCCACTTCCTTATCCCACAGATGTACCCATCTGACCAATGAACAATTTTCCTTTTCAAATTGTTTTTCAAAGTTGTCATGATAATCAATTTGAAGCCTGGCTAGATATATGAACTCTGCAACAAAGCTGCCCCAGTGAGTAGTATACAATGGTTTCCATTGAAGTGGCTATTCCTTGCTAACATAAAAACTTTATATAGATTATAGAACTTTTTTACAGTATTCTCCATTCCAATTTTGTTCTTATTTGTGTAATAAATCAATTTACCCTTCTTTTAGGGGAGATAGCAATGTCTATATCCATAGCAATTTATTTTGATAATTCATAGTCTAAATATTTATTAAAATACAAACCTGTGAATAAAAGAATAAATTAATAACTGCCAGTGCACTTGGCTAAAAGTTTTTGGATAATAATTTTTTAGGATATTGTGTAAGCATGCACCTATAAACGTTGTATACCTCTTTGCAGGTCATACACTCTTTATACCATTGTACTTGTGAAAAGAACATGGCTAATTACTCATGACATTTCTTATGTTCATATGTTGACTCAGAATCTTCTTAAACATTGGTAACCATAAGAAAAGATCAGAGTTGGCATTTGAACAGAGCGTGTTTGTAATCACTATTCTAAAACTTGGCAAGTCAACATTAGAGCGTGAATGGGTGTCTAAATCTTTGCCAACATGACAGGTAACTGAGAACATTTAATAGTAGAAGGATGACAGAGAATAAGAATAAGATTTTAACTCAAAATGGGGTGATAAACTGCAACGTATTCTGCTGTGAGATGGCAGCTCAAGACATCTTCCAGAGGAGAGGAAAATGGGAGGAAAAGAAGCTGATTTCAGAGCATCAATATGTAATATAGTGGTCACTATATATAGGTGATGTAGACCTTGAACTGAGATGTGCCATGTCAAGCCTAAGACTAATTTTTAAAGACATATATATTTTATATAATTTATTTCTCTGTGTTTCAGCAAACATTTTTATAAACAGCTTATATTGTTGCTTTTATATTGATTGTGCCAAATTATAGGATTTTACTGAGTTTTTGTTGCTTTTGGATATTGCTTCAGAATTTCATTTATTTTATAAATATAAATTTCATTCATTTATATTTATTTTATATAATAGCTGCACCTTGGTAACATATTGCTTGGTACAGTGCCCATAAGTGACAGCAATGAGACCATTTACTGGAAATGGAATCAACTTACATGGAATCAGGGTGAAATGGTTGACTCTCAAGTCACTGTAGTTGAACAGTACTGAGAAATACATTGTAGAAAGATGAATGATCTCATCAATGATATCTCTTTAACAATGTACTTTTCTTGTTATCTCTGGATTTTCTTCAGTTAAAATAATACACAATCAGAAAAAAAATAAGTCACTGTGACAATGTTGAGTCTAAGAGTTGTGGGCAACTTCTAGGGATGTTTATCACAAATGTAAAAGCCAACAGGAATATTTGTCTTCAGGAAAATCTGGAATGGGTACTAATGCAATAATATCATAATTGGAACAGAATTAAATTTTTACTAGTCTGTGTATGACTATAAAGACAACAAGGAGACTATGCAATGAGCATGGAATCTGGAATTCTGAATGGACATGCACTTTCAGGTAGAAATATAGAAGAAAAATGCAGAACCCCCCTTTTTTTTTCTAAAACCAATTGAGGAGAAATCTGATTTTATTGTTCTAGGGTCAAATGTTCAAACAAAGTCAATGGTTAAGTAACTCCTCAACCATTTTATTGTTAGTACCTCAAATGCACTGTTGAACATTCAAAACAAGTTGTGCCAAATCATGTCTTTGAAGCCCTCACCTATGAAATTTTTAGAGTAATTATTTGTGAGCATGTACTAAGTGTAAGCTTGGTTCAAACTGTACAGCCACTTTGGGAAGCAGCATGGCGTTTCCTCAATAAACTGGGAATCAATCTCCCCACTGATCCATATTGTGTATATGCCAATATATACTATTGGGCATATACACAAAGGATGCACATTCTTAACCAAAGGGCATTAACTCAGCTATGTTCATAACAGTGTTATTTGTAATAGCCAGAACCTGGAAACAACCTAGATGCCCCTCAACTGAAGAATAGATTAATAAGTTGTAGTACATTTACATAATGGAGTACCTCTCAGCAGAAAAAAAAATCATCTTAAAATTTGCAGGCAAATGAATGGAATTGGAGAGTATCATCCTGAGTGAGGTAACACAGACCCATAAAGATAGACATGGTATGTACTCACTTTGTCTAAAATCACTAAAGTAGATTTTAGACAAAAATCAAAGAATATCCAGGCTATAAATCATAACCCCCAAACAGCTTGGGATCAGAAGGAATTTAAGAGAGATATCCAAGGATCCCCCTGGGATGAGAACACAGAGAAGATATCCTGAGTAAATTGGTTACTTAATGGGTAGTGACCAAAGAGAGTTGGGAACAAATCATGAGAGAAGGAGATGACTGAGTGAGATGAGCAACAAAGAGGGAAGAAAAAAGAGATGGAGATCTTGATAGAGGAAGCCAATGTGGGGTTGGATAGAGGCCAGGTGCCAGCAAAACCTCCAAGGACTCACATGATGTTCCTGGTTAGGACTCTAACCAGTAGTGGAAAGTGGTGTCTAAACAGGTCTTCCCCTATAATCAAATGAATGACCACCCTAAGTGTCATTGTGGAACCTTCATCCAGAAATGTATAAAGGCAGAAGCAAAGATCCATAGCTAAGCATCGGTTGAGCTCTTGGTCTTGGAGAGAGAGAGAGAGAGAGAGAGAGAGAGAGAGAGAGAGAGAGAGAGAGAGAGAGGACTATATATAAACAAAGGGATCAGGATCATGAGGAGGAGAGCCACAGAGATAGCTGGCTGGAGGTAGGTATTGGGAGCTCACTGAATCAGAAACAGCCACTTGGGAACTTTCAGGGAAAGGAACTAAACCCTCCAAAGGTAGATGACTGTCAAATGGCATGGGCAGTTTGTGGACTCTCTTGCAGTAGGATCAGACTATGTTCCTATGCATAAAGTGGAATGTTGGAGCCTATTACTTACAGAGGAACACATAACCCAGCTTTATTATTGAGATGAGGGAATCAGACCTACCTCAAATGAGTACACCAGACGGAACTGACCCACCTTGGGACTCCTTGCCCTCCTTGGGGAACAAAGGGGGAATGGGATGGGAGAAGACTGAGGGAGGACTGTGAGGGACTTGGAGGAGGGATGGGAGGACAAAGAAGGGTATACATGGGAAAAAGAAAACTTTTTAAATGAATAAAATAATAAGAAAATAAAACATTGATGTAAGTACAAAGCATGTTTACATCAGGTAGGCTTCTCTGGAATCTAAGGACTTTCACCAGTTACATGAGTTAATGATGGCTTAATTTAAATAGTAAAGGAAAGCACTGGTAAGGCATGGGAAAGTGAGGCAGGAATGAGAAAGAAGTCAGATTAAAGGGAGTGATGAGGACATTGCTGTGGGTGCCTTAGGATACTGTTGCCAAGCTTCACAGCAGTCCCTTGTGAAGGATGAGAGGAAGCCAGTATGCATATGTCATTGATCTAAGCACATTCCTGGATAGGCTGTGTACTTAAATGAGGGCTGAACATCCTTTTACAGCACAGGAAAGCCCCAAGTCTTGGAGTTGTAGACATGTGCAAGCAGAAAATGACCATACATTTAAGATGAGTGAATGTGAAAAAAAGACTGTTGGTACTTACAACTTAAAGTAAGCATTTTATGGAGTAATTTGCTGGGAGACATTACTCTTGAATTATTTAGTGGTGAACAGAACAGGCATGATTAGAAGGTGATGGTCCCAATGCATTGACTTCGTAAGATTGAATATAGGAATTTAGTATTATTTTCTTACCATGGGTTTGTTTGCATTTAGACCCATTCAAACAAACACTGATTTCTAGCTATTGTAAAATGAATGAATACTCACAGGAAAATGAATCTTTGAGTGTGGCTGAACAGCCATTTGAAAAGCTGTAATTATTATAAAACAATTTGGCAAGGGGAAAGTTTGTTGGTAGAAATGAAAAACAGTTTTGAGGCCAACAGTTTGTTATTTTCCCATAAACAAGCTTAATGGAAAATAAAATTATGTTCTCTCTTTGGCCAACTTAGAGTTTAAATATTCTGTATGAGCAGGAGCTGCAAATTCTATCCCATTAATATAGACTAAAGCAGTCCTTACTTAATATTGACAATCCCAATTTTTAAAGTTTTTAAGGAAAAACTAAACTGGTAATCAATCTAGAAAAGGGAATTCATTTGATTGATTGCCAGGTTTATTTAGAAAAATCTGTCCTCCATTAGAAAAACTCAATTATGAGAATGAAAATGTTTTATAAGTAGGGTTGTTGTTGCTTTGTTGATTGGAAATTTGAAAGGAATTGCTCCTCATTTTGTGCATTGTTTCCTGAGATGGCCTCTCCTTTTCTTGTCCAGGCTATGCTGAACTTACCTATTTAGGTTATCTTCCTGCTATGGACTCAAGGGTAATTAGGAAGACAGCCATGAGTCTCTGTATTTAGATGCAAATTGTTGTAATTTAGTTTTTGTTATGAGTGCATATGTGTGTATGTACATAACTGATGTGTACATGTATATTCATGCATTGTGTTTGTGTGTTTGCCTACACACACTTATATATACATATATATATATATATATATATAAAAGCCACAGAAGGACACCAGTGTCTCTATTTTTCCTTATTCACTTTAGTCAGAAACTCTCACTGAACCTAGAGCTCAAAGTTTTTCTTTAGGGTTTCAGGATGGCAACAACAACTCCTAGCAACCCTCTGGTCTATGCCCCACCACCACCACACCAGTGCAGATGTAACACTATCTACCACATGTGGCTACTGGGGATCCAAACTCAGGTCTAAATGCTTGCCCTCTAAGCTCTTCATCTCCAGAGCCATCTCCCTACTATCTTTCAGATTTATTTTTAAGCCTAGAGAAAAAACATAGCTAACCATTGGTACTTGTTTCATTCATTTTTAGGAGTGTGAGGAACTTAGGATTTCAAACACGAACATGGTGCAGTTGACTTAAAGCCTTTGCTACAAACAGGGATGTTTAGATTTAAATGGACTGACCCTAAGCATTGGGTTTGTACAAGGCGATAGACCATGAAAATAGAAAGGAAATGACCAATAGCATTTTATTTTATTTCTCATTTATTTTCCCATGAGCAAATTATAAAATGTAATTGCTCTAGTAGTATAACTTTAATTTATTCTAATTAGAGTGTCTGAAAATGGTCTCCTTTTTGGAATAAACATTTTACTGGAGCAATTGGAAATATCTATGTGGCATTTTGAAACTGATTAAACTATGATAATAATGTTGTTATCCTAAGAAAAATGGACATTTCAGCTTTTTTTGCTAGGCTTACTCTAGTCTCCTACTTTGCTCTGTCACTTCCACATGGTTATATTTATTTCCTGATTATATTCTATCTCCCTAGATATTTTTCTGTTTTCTGTTACTAGAAACTTTGTCTTCTCAGGACCTCCATGTGCTGAATTCTTGCATAGCTATTTTCTCTGAAGCTCATTAGGAATCAGGTAGTTGCAAAGGGAGATGCATTAAGACTCACGAACTATGCAACTCAGAAGTTTCAGGAAGTCTCTGAAACTATTCAAAGGCAGGTTATGTAATGAGCTCCAGAGTTCCAGCTATCATAAAGTGTCACCTAAGTTGGTGTAGTTCATTGGTGATACAATGTGGATTATTCCTGCTCCTATAAATTGCCCTCACCCATCCACCTGTAAGTAACCTCAAAAATATTACTTCTAGGTTCAAAGAGCTGGATTTTGGTGGTGTCTTCACTTTAGTTTTTGACAGGTCTCTGTCTGTGCCTAATAGGCATTTGTTCTCATCTCTCTGAGAATTGTGTCACCCAACATACACTCCCTGACTGGAATGTTCTCCCCTCTAACTGTTTCCCTATTCTCTACTTTCTTCTTGTTTAACTTACTTCCCCTTGGCCTTTTTCTTTCCTTTTTGTATTTTTAATTTATTTTTGCTTCATACCATTGTAGTTACCAGATGATATATAATTGCACGCCGGTCAACGAAAGACTGTGTAAGTTATATTTATCATGTTACTCATCTTTTGTTTGCTTGGGCAACCTACTATTGAAAGAAAAGGTTTAATTTGTTTCATGGCTTGAGAGGTTTATATACATACTTAGCTGCCTCCATTGCTATGATCCTGTGCTGCGGCCAAAACAACATAGTGAAAGGAAAGCTGCTTGCCTCGTGAAGTCATGAAGAAGACAGTGCAAGAGTGAGCCAGCACCAGCAGACTTCCCCTACTTCCAGTCTCCTTACATCTGGATCCCTGCCTATTGGACACCACCTCTTGCATTTATGGTAGAGTTTGTTCCCTGTTTTTCTCCCAAATGCCACTCATGTCTGCAAACACCCTTAGAGACATATCCAGAAATGTGCTTTGTGGAATGTATAGGTCCTAGAGGCTTCAATAAATCTGGCGGCTGGACTGGCCTCAGTCAGTACAAACTTGTGATAACTGATGCCTTAAGACCTGGGCTCCTAAGCACTCTGCATAAGCCAACCTAGGTTTGCCTGGGATCTTGACAGGCCAGAGTCCTGATAAAAGGTGACAAACCAGAAAGAAATCATAAGTACAGCTGCAGATATCAGCAGATCAAAGCCCTTTTCCCTGGCTGGGAGGAGGGTCTGGGAAAAAGGGTATTTAAGGCTTTTGCCTCTTTAATAAAATTGGACTTGCATGTTTTACCTTGTCCCTAGAGACTGTGTCTTTTTCTTGGCACCATCTCACCCCACCCTCACAGGATACTAGCAGGGCCCTGAGCATAGAGGCAACCCCAATATCTGACCCTGAAACAGGCCTCACCCCAACCCTCACTGATCTAGGTGTTTTTCATTTAAGGTGACAGTCACATAAAATTATAAGAGTTAAAATAATCTACCATCCACTGACATAAAATCCATCATAACATATATGACATGTTCCTCATGTGTTTGTGGTGATGCTGATCTAAACAAACACTGCACTGCAGTCATATAAATGCTTCCAAGGATTTTTTCATCTGGGCAAGGTAGTTTGTTTCTACACTCAAGCAGGAGATTATGAAAAAGAGTTTACTGGGCTATATGGTGAGATGCTATCCTAAGCAACATAAAGTGAAAAATAGTTTTCAGGAAAAGAATCTTCGAGTTTCCCTGTGATGTATGAATAATATAATGAGTGTCATTTCACTTGAGTGTCAGGAATAAGAGCTGTCTCAGGGGGGGAAAATGTGTGCCCATCAAGAAAGTAGTGATTTTATTTACATCTCTCTAGAAAAGATGTAAAGGAAATTTTATTTAATGGTTCCTTTGGTTTGCTTCTCTGGCACTGTTCATCTTTAGCTACAAGGTCTGGTTATGTAGCCTTAATGCTGTATCAGATCTTTATGGTTATCAAAAACTTCTTCATGTGAAACCCTAGTTAGTTCTATCCCAAGAGCTCTTTTGTGAGAAGCCACACTCACCACCGCCATTCCAAGATGGTGTCGACATCCTGTGCTCTAATGTGTAAATAAGTAGACTGCACAGGTACAAAGAGAATTTCCACTCCTTGTACTCTGCCTCTCCCGTGGCGTCACCTCGCCCGTTTGAGCTACAGCCAATCTGAGTCTGACACGTCCTAGGTAGGGGCCAGTTTCCTATATAAGAGACAAGTTTTAGCCGTTTAGAGTCTCTGCCTTATAAGCTTATGCTCTCCCTCTCAAGATACATTAAAGCTTTTCTACAAAAAGATCCTACGTGTGCTGCGTCGTTCTTGCTGGCGAGACGGTAGCGCGAGACACTCTTTGATTACTCTAATTGACTTGTTCCAGTCCCCAAGCTGTTCTCTGAAACAAACAAACAGAGAAGGTCTGGCTAATCCTATGTCCTGTTTAGTTATTTCCTTTGCTTGAATCATTTATAAGCCTGTTTCTCTTGGAATAAAGTGTCATACACTAGTCTCTCTAGCTTCATCATTCACTGAACTTTCTTTGTCTTCTGTGTTTTGGCCACTTGAACCTTCTACCGGAAGGATTTTGTAACTAAAAATGCATGCTACACAAGTTCTCACATTAGTTACTACTGTTCCAATTTAGACGTTAGCTATCAACTATATGTTGAGTGGAACTATGGATAGTGCATTTACCATGTCAGCTTGACTAGACTACCAAGTCAAAGGGTCACTCATTTTGTCTAAGTGGCCGAGGTTGACATTTCAGCAGTAAACTCAAGAAAGCAGATTGCCCTTCTGGTGGCAGGTGGACATCCACTTGAATAAAAGCCAAATAGTGCTGAATGCTTAAGCAGCAACTTTTGCTTGAACTGGACCATTTGTCTTAGGACTTCCACTGAAACAGCAGCATTTCATGGGCCTTATTTTTAACCTGCTTTCTATTTGAGGCAGTTTTTTTTTTTTTTTTTTGTCTTCTATCCAAGAGTTCTTGCTTTGATATTCTGATCTGTATTCCATAAATTCAGGATGAAGAATCTTCTTGCATCCAGTAGTCCAGTCAAGAGTTCTCATGTATACCTTGACTTTAGCCCAATGACTACTATATTTTGATATATGTCCTAGAAACACATTCTCAACCATACTGCTTACTACACACCCTCTAGATTTTCCTTCTACTAGCTACAGCATGGAGTTTCACAGGCCTAAAAAGTTCCAAGATGTCATAAGGCGAACTTACCTTGACTTAGTATAGCTCCACTGTTTAAGGTGAAACTTTCAAGCTTACAACCTATTTTGGAATGGAAATTTTCTCCATTCCTGATACTGTGTAGGATGGCCCGGTTTGCTATTAACTGAACTTCAAGTATGTTAAAATATGCTTCAAAATTCTTCATTTGCACCATGTTTTAACTCTCTTCAGGTCAGCATGACATTCATTTGGACTCTTCCAAAAGAACAGCCTATTCCCTTTTTGTGATTTGCATATTTCAGGACGAATGACTTTCTCCTCCTGAATTTTTACTTTTGGAATCCTAACAATCCAGCTTTGAGTTTTTGAGACAGTGACCTTGTTTTTGAGTGAAAGGATTAATTACTTTTAAATGCCACTGCTAAAGGAATATCAACATTCTCTTTTTACTCATGAATTATAGTCATTTAAAGCATCAGAAAGATTATGTCAGTTTTTTTTTTTAATGAATCAGAGCATTGTTTAAGATGTTCCCACATTACATCAAAATCATATGCATGGTGTAAGGTAGAAATTAAATTTATAACTTGGAAGTATGCTTCTGTCTAGATGATTTTGAATTGATAGAAGCCTTGGTATCTGCATTTTCAAGAAGGAATTTCAATTACTCTTAGATTAGGAAAGTCAACTGATCAGAAACTTCAGTGTTTTCATTATGTGCTGCTGTTAAGAAAGGAATGTTGATACCTTAAATTTAAAAACAAATTTGTTACTATTACACATATTCATCCTCAAAATTAATAGTATTCATTATGAAGTTTCAGTACACATGAAATGCAATTGCTGGCATGACTCCAGGTACTGACTTGACTGTGAGGCAAGGGAGCAAAGAAGGAAAAACACATAGACAAAAAAAAAAAAAAAAAAAAAAAAAAAAAAAAAAAAAAAAAAAAAAAAAAAAAAAAAAAAAAAAATACCTGGAATGGGTGCTCTGAGCTTTCTATAGAGAAACTACAGAACCCTGCAAACAGCATGTTTACCATATACATAGACCAGAGAAATAAGGCTATTGCATACAGTTGAACAGTGAGGCAAAGTTATTATAAAGAGGTAAATTAAGAGGCAGGATTTGCTAATCTCCATAGAAACTATCTTTGTAGGTGAGCCATTTTCAGGCTGTAAATATCTGGGGAAAGAAAGCTACGGAAGACATTTTCTGTATACACTATTCAATATCCACATGACCAGAATAAGATTTTGCCATTTCCTTTGAGTCTCATCCTCCCATATGTATTTGTGTATGTGTGTGTTTATATGTGTGTGTGTGTGTATGTGTGTGTGTGTGTGTGTGTGTACAGTTTTTCCATAGTATCATCCCAGGCAAGTCTTTATACACTCAGTGGTTTTTCCTCTCCTCACAGAGAATATTTGATCATGACCTACCTTCTATTCTACTCACTGTTGTATTAAGTTTCTGGCCCAGACTTTTCAGCCTAGCTCCATGGCCTGGACCCACAGACCTGCTTTCCGGCAGTCCTGAAGTGAGACACAGACACTTGTATTATTTTTACACTGATCAACCTAGGGCTCAGGCATATAAGTTGCTAACTCCTTCATCTGAATCTTGTTCAGCCATGCACCATGATACCTTCACTTAGAGCAACATTTCAGCTTCTTTCCTCTGTGTCTGCTGTCATCTCATCATTGTGTCTCTGTCACATCTCTGTGGCATCTGTGTCTGTTTTGAGATGTTCCCAGAGTTTTTTTAGCCTGGTAGCCCCACCCACACTTCCTGTCTGCCTTTCACCAATCAGTTTTTTATTAAACCCATAGGCAGGACAAATATTCACAGCATTACCAGCATAATCCCACAACAACTCACTTCTTTTTCCCACCCTCCTTCCTGCTTCTTTCATTTCTATCTTCTCAAGTCATCTCCCCAACACAGCTAGTTTCTATATGTGAAAAAATAAACATATGAGATACTTGTTTTATGAGTTTATCTTATTTTGCTTAACATTAAATTTTTTTTACACATGGAATAATTTCATTCTTCCTTACATTTGAGTACCATTCCATTTATCTATTGATAGTGAGCTTGTATTCCATGTCTCTGAAATTATGAATAAGTCGTATGAGAAATGTGGGTTGCTGTTATCTCCTTTGCATGTTGACTTCACTTATTTCAGGTAAATACCTAGGGGGGCATATTTGGATCATATATTTATTTAGTTGTATTAAAGAACCTTAGTACTAACACATATTCACAACAATAGTCTTATACATATGATAAGGGCCCCTGTTTCTCCATATCTTTGGCAGAAATTTTGTTTTTGATTATGGACCAGGATGAATTAGGACTTACATGTAGGTTTTATTTGTTCAATTTACAGTTTTTTTAAATACTGAGATTGAACCCAGAGACTTGTAAATGCTAAATGAAAGTTCTATAACCCCCAGTCTCTTTTAATCTTTTCATTTTTGTTTATAGCCAGGGCTTTGCTCAGTTGCTCAGGTTTCACTGTAGTTTTCATTTGCATTTCCTTGGTGACTGAAGATACTGAACAGTTTTTGTTATGGTACTTTTTACCTCCCATCAGTATCTTTTTTACTTAGAAAAATGAGTCCTTGCATACAGAATCATGGGGTCTGGCAGTCCTGCATGGAAATGGTAAGTACCACTGAAGCAAGTGTGTGGAGTCTTTTATCATCTGTAAGCTGCTTCTCAAGCCCAGCCTGCCAGCAGCCCATCGTTCTGTTTTCAAGAAAGCTGACTCCCCATTCTCCTGCCATCTCCTACACTGAATGGACAGTCATGATTGATCTTTTGTTCACTGTCCTCCCTGTATCTTCCCCAAGTACCACAGCCCACATGGATCGTGTCTCTCAGCTCTCTCTTCATTTATTTATTAATTCCTTTAAATAGCTTTTCGTCGGCACAGAAGCAGACAGTGATTTGAGTGCTTCGTGTGAGCATTTCATCTCCCCACTCAGTGTAAACTCCTGAGGACACAGTTGATGATTTATTCATTCAAGTTCTAGCTATATTGCCCAGAACACAAAACACTGCAAAAAAAGATTTGGAGGCACAATTTCACTTTTAGATGAAAGACTTGTGAGCTCTTCATTTTCTGCTTTTTGAGTCATGTTTTTGGCTTTGACTTGCCTAAACTGACTAATTAATTTGCAGCTTTGTGAACTTAAAGTTTTTAATAATAATGATATCTACCACACACACAGTGGGTAGCTGTATGTACCTGGCTTTGTGCATTTGACAACACAGACAACAGACAACAAAGAGAGTCAAGCTGTTTCATTGATGAGGAAACTAAGTGTAAATAATTGAGCAAATTCCTGAAATAATAGAATTGATTAGCAAAATTGGGTCAATTTGCGTTTAGGACTGCTCCAAAATTTCAGACTTTTAACAACTGTATTATGGTATCTCCCAAATATAAGAGATAATAAAAAATCATGAAGTATTGGTGAATTCACTCACCTGTTAAGTCAAATTATACAGCTAAGGAAACACAAAGTTCTCTGAGTTTATCTTGCATTTAGACTGTGGTAGTCAAATCAGATGGGAATTATTCTTTGGAGATAATGTACAGAATCTTTTTGAGAAACTTCTCAGTATGAAAATTATTCTTTCTTTTATTCGTTTTTATTGTTTTTTGAAAATCAATATCAAACTTTAGATAAAAAAGCAAAATATTCAGGATAGCTAAAAATAAAGTAATAAAACTCCTTTTTTAAAAATATATGAAACATAAAAGATAAAATCTTGTTTTTCTGATTCTAGTGTGTCTGTCTAGTTTGAGGGCTAGGTAAATTATAACCCTAGAACTGTATATACTGAAGAATGACATGAGGCTACATACACACACATTTTAAGAAGAGTTATTTTTATCTTGTGTGGAGGGTATTATGCATCCATGGATGTCTGTGTTTCATGTGCATGCAGTGCCTAAGAAGGCCAGAAGAGAGTGTCATAACGGCAAGTGGAATCAAACCTGAACCTTCTGCAAGAACAGCGTACTCTTAACCACTGAACCGTATCTCCAGCTCCTACATTGTTCTCTATAAATACAGAAACATATGATGTTACCACATAAAGGAAATGTTTTCATTTTCCTGTTGCATATTTGTGTCTCCCTTTCTTGGGTCAGCCTGGGGCACAGAACCACCTTTGTCTTTACTGCACGCTTTTTCTTTTTTACATTCCGCTTATTATGATCTTAGCACATTGAAAGCTTTGTTAATACTGATTGTATGTTCTCAAACCCATGCTCTCTTCCAGGACACTCTTTTCTCTAAAGGACGTGAACTCTTAAAAGACAAAGCAGGCAAGTGTTTTCTTGTTTGTGTTGCCCCCTTTTTCCTTAAAACAAGGAATATTGTAAACTAGCCTCCTGAAGCTTAATAGGGTAAATGAGAAGAGGATGAGATTAGAACAATCAATAATTTATCAGCAAATTGTGTGTGTGTGTGTGTGTGTGTGTGTGTGTGTGTGTGTGTGTGTGTGTAGTGTGTAGTGTGTGTGTGTGTGTGTGAGAGAGAGACAGAGAGGGGGGGTTGTTATGCAAGTACATTTGTAAACATGAGCACATACATGTCTCCACCTTTACAGCCTTAGTAATTTATTTATTTATTGTTTCTGTGGGTGAGCATAGATTGATCCTTTCTCTTCTGGTCATTGTAGAAAGCAAACATCAACAAAGAGTTGAAACTATTGAATTTTTGATAAAGCCCATATTTATCTGGTAGGTTTTGTTTGTTTTTTCCTACTAGCAACCAAATGCACTGATTCAAAATACTTTCCAGTGATGGAATTTTGAATTCAGCCTTTTCTGGAATTTCATTACAAGACTATCTGATTAGTTTGGATAAGGAACAGCTTTCAGAGCAGTATATTGAAAACCATTACTTGGTTGTCTAGAATTTTCTGAGCAGAAAAACATGACAATGTCTCTCAAGCTTTTGTTGTTGTTGTTTGTTTATTTCAATACATAGAGACTCAAAATGGCCCTCTTTGGATAAGTATAATTAAGATTATTTTATTTTGTAGATAAACCCTATTTAATAAGTTTTTAAATAAAAGAAACATCTTGCCATAAATGCAAAGGATCCCAGAGGAGGAAAGGTCAGGGGGATTTCAGAAAAGGTAACGTATAATTTGCTGAACTTCCCAAGCAGTCGGTAAGTAAAGAAACTTCAATGTCAGAAATTAAGTTGGTATTTTCTGGGTGTAACTTAAGCTTTTGAAGAGAGCTGAGAGATCTCAAAATGGCCAACTGTTTGTTTGGTGCTCATCTCATTAAATTGTTCTCAGGGATTAACAAGACAGGTCTGCCTTCTGCTTTTGTTCAGCTCTGTTTCCAGTCCCCCTCTCTGTGTGTCTGTCTCTAACCCGCTCTCCCCTTCTACTCTGCTTTAGCATGGTCCCAGGTGAGCATTCCTGCTGAAATGATGGTCAGTTCTAGCTACAGATCATCCATTACAGGTTATCACTGGCAGATCTTTACACTCAGAAGTTTTCCCACCAAATCCTTAATGGCTGTTTCTAAAGGTATTGACTTTTACCTAGTCAGGGGCAATTTGTCTTTTAAGGAGCTGCCAAAATTGCTTCCTAAGCAGGACTCCAACATGATACAGAGCATGAATTTGCATTGTAGAGAAAGCTGGCACTGAAATTAGATAGGGGAGAGTGCAGTTTGGCTGGGAATCTACTTCATAGATGGAGTTTATGAGCAAGAAGTCCTAAGGTTAAGGCTGTCAATTCTTTGTCTTATAACAGAAATAACTCTCTTCTTGATATATGCATATTCTTTTTCCTATAAGCTTTCTGAGAAAACCTTACTAAATTTTATTGGTTTATTATTATAACCATGTGTGTGACATGTGTGGGTACCCACATGCTAAGGGGTACAAGTGGAGTTCAGAGGACCTCCTCTGCATCACTTCTACCTTTGCCTTAGTTCTGAAAATTAAACTTAAAATGATAGGCTTGTATTGAAAATACCTATGCCTACTAAACCACCCCATTAGCCCTATCTATGTGTTTTCAGAATTAAAGGGAAATAAATATAGAATTCTTTATTTGGGGTTTGTGTTTACCCTTTACTATAATAAGGCCAAGATTTTATGCGATAAAAAAACTTCATTCTTTTTTCTAATTTGTTAGTTCATTTTCCCACAGATAGTTAATAAGCCCTTATTATTATTGTAAAAATCTTTGTGTAAGTCTTTGAATATATGATCTTGAGTTCAGTAAACACACAAACAAAATGTTTGGGAAATTAAAATTTAGCAATTCTTATACTTACTGAGTAAACTGCATTGGAGTAAGCAATAAAGCATAGAACCTAGTATTAAACAGGTCTGCTATTGTGTATGACATTCACATGACTTCAAGTTGTCCTTTTAGCAAGGCAAAACCCTTCAGTTTGAAGGTGAAGATTGCTTTGCGTTGGCCAAGCACTGGGCAGCTCTATGAATTCATTAGACCTACAGGAAATGTGTGATATTCACAAGACGTCAATTAACACTGTGACAAGGCAAAGCCCTTTGGGCCGAGGATGAAGTTCACTCTGCTCTGGAGAAGGTGAGAGTGAAGAGGCTACCTTTTCAAAGTAGATATGACTTAAGAATTTTCTTGCCCAAGTTCAGAAATTTATTTTACACATCTTTTAAAAAATAATTTATGTTGTTTTAATTATATGTATTCTATGCTTTCCACTCTTTTGCCCCATTTCTCCCTTCTTGTCTAATTTTTATAGCACGTGAATTGCCAAATAATAACATATAGTATGTTCAGTAGCAAGTTTCAACAGTGAAATTTATTAATTGATTATTCTCAAGTACATCTGTGGTGATTAGTTTTGCAAACTTGACATAACCTAAGGGAAGGGCTTCTGAAAAATGTCTATGAAGTTTATTAATTCAAGTAGGAAGCCCTGCCCACTCTGCATGGCACCATTCCCTAGGCAGGATGTCCTGAACTATATGAGAAAGTAAGCTCTGAGTGTAATTATGTATGTTTTACTTCCGTTTTTCTGCTTCTAGACTATGGATATAATGTAACCACCTATCTGAAGCCTCTTACCACAGTGAATTATCAATGATAGACTGTGATCTCAAGCTTTATGCTAAGACAAACCCATTCTTTCTTAAGTTGATTTTGTGAGGTATTTTATTACAATAGGAATTGAAACTGGGGTAGCACTTTAACTTTTCCTACTTCCTATTATCTCATGCTAGTCTTCCTTCTGATCATTGCTTACAGAGTTTTTCTTGTCTAATCCTGCTAATTGTCATTCTGAAAATGAGGTCATAAGCCACCATCTCTGGGAAACCCTCTGTTCACTTGCATTTATTTTGGATACAATCTGCTTTGTTGTGTGGATGTAAATATTTGTTACATGTTCCTCTGTTCCACTTTGAGAGTGTCTATCCTCTCTTAATAAATCAACTATGTCTTTTTTAAAACGGGACAATGCTGTTCATTGTTTGTTTCATGGACTTAAAGCTCTTGAGTTGATACTTGCTCATGATTAAGGATTCCATTAATATTTGTTAACTTTTTTGAAGCTTAAACATTAATATTTATTTTTATTTTGCCATTATAGGTTAAAACATAGGCCTGGAGTTGGGATAAAATTAAAGAGAAGGCATTTAAGGATAAATATGCTATAGTATGTTATAAACATATTAAAACATTTTAAAATCCTATAACACTGAAATAAAATGGGCCATTAGGCCTAAAATTAAGTGGGAGAATTTCAATTGTAATGCCTAGGGTGGGGATGTTTACCAGGATTCAGTTAGAAATAAAAATAACTCAATAGAGACATAGAAACATTAATTAAAAGACATGCTAATCAAAATATTAGGCAATCAGAATACTGATTACCATCAAACAGAATTCCACTGTATAGTGCACTTCATGGTTAAATCCTCAGTGACTGCCAGTGCTTAGTGGATGCCCTTGAAATATTTGTTGAATGAATGATGAATAAATCATGAATGGGGATTTCACAAGCTACTGGGAAAACCATTAATTTACAAACTGATGAGTGCTTCAAAGCTTAAGTGTTTCTAGTAATACATCATAGGAAGTAGATCAGATTATTCTTTCAATGAATTTGAGAACATTTTCATGATCGATATTATTTCATACTTACAAACAAACTGTCATGGTTGTGTGATATGATTTATGGACCATTAGAAAGTCTCTGTATTCTGAAATTCTCTTGGTCACACTGGCTGATGTTTCACAGCTGAAATGATATATTCTTTGCCTTTTAGATCCTTTTCTTTCTTTGAAATCTTCCCTGAAAGAGTTTGTGTCATCTCTGCTCTCATCTCACAAGGCCATCTTTGACAACCAGGTAGCAAAGGTTTTAGGGCTGTGTCTCTGAGTTAGTAAATCAGAGGTGAAAACTTAGATAGCTACCAAGGGGTTGTGGGTAAGTAAGTGGGTAATTATGACTGGGGAGTCTAACTGCTGTCCATGAAGATATGGGTGTGTTAGAAGAGGACTTCCAGGCCAGGGTGCATTATGAGCAGCTGGTGAATCTCTCTGATAAATTTCTGTTTAACTCTAACAGCAGCAATTGAATTTTTTCTTAAACTGAAGTTTGCTGTTGGAGATTTCTGTAAAGAAGAGATAGTGTTTTCACTGATCATTTATCTTAGGTAGAAACTGGTTGTTACTGGTTGTTATGTTTTAAGGGGCAAAATTATTTTGGACTTAACTCTGAAGCCTACTTAGAAAACAGGATTTCCAGTGGCCTTTGCCTGCAATCAAATCAATGACCACCCTAATTGCTATCATAGAATCTTCATCCTGCAACAGATGGAAGCAAATGCAGAGATCCACAGCTAGACTTTTAGCTAAGGTCCTGGAGTCCAAAAGAAGAGATGGAGAAGAGACTATATGAGCAAAGGGATCAAGATTATGATGAAGAAACCCACAGAGACAGCTTACCCCAGCTATTAGGAGCTCACTGACTCTGGACTCACAGCTAGCTGCATGGGATTGAACTAGGCCCTCTGAATGAAGATGACACTTGTGTGGCTTGAGCAGTTTGTGGAGCCTCTGGTAGTGGGACCAGTATCTCTAGTGCATGAACTGGCTTTTTGGAACCCATTCCCTATAAAGTAATACCTTGCTTAGCTTTGATACAGTGGGAAAAGTCTGGGTCCTGTCTCAACCTGATATTCTAGACCCTCAACCTGTTATCCGAGACTTTGGTGACTCCTCATGGGACATCTTATCCTCTTTGGGGAGGAGATGGTTGGGTGGGGTGGAAGAAGCTGGAGGGGTGAGTGGGAAGATGGAAAGGAAGGGAAATGGGGTTGGTATGTAAAAAAAAACCCAAAACTTAAAAATGTCAAAAAAATCAATGAGTGCTAAGGCTTCACTGTTTCAGCACCTCATTTAGCTTAAAAAGAAAGAAAGGAAGGAAGGAAGGAAGAAAGAAAAAACAAAATTTCTTTCTTTTTTATTATGAGTAATGTCATATTTTTTATCCATGTATACCCTTGTTCAAACTCCCTTCCCCCTCCTGGCCCTCCTAGTCACTCTCTCTTCTCCACATCTCTCCATCACTTTATCCCAAGCAAGGGAATGAGGTCTCAAGGTGCCAATGAGGCTCACTCAGTTCAGCATCCACTCTCAGTAGATCCACTTTCCTCACCCCAACATCAAGAGTGGGACAGGTGTTCCTCTGGAGGAAGTGGGCTCCAAGGTGCTGGTCCATGGTGAGAAAATAAGATTTCTACATGCTTATTTCTAGTGCCTAGAAATAGGGTCCATTAAATACAAAAAGAAATTTTATGGTTTTCTTTCAAGGATTTGATGGTAGACATTCTGACAAAGATGAGATAAAAATCTCAAAGTAGTTTTAATTTTCTTTTTCTAATGGATAGAATTGGTAGAACAATCTTCAACATGTTTATTGGCCATTTCCATTTCTCCTTTGGAGAGAAAATGACCTATTTGTAGGCTGACAGTTTGTTTTCTTCTCTAGGTTTTACAGCTCCTTTTATATTTTAGCTATTACTATTCTTTCTAAAGTATAACTGGAAAATGTTTTCTCCCATTCTGTAGGCTGTCTGTTCATTCTGTTGATAGTTTCTTTTTCTGTGCAGAAGCCTTATGATTTCAAGAGACCCCATTTATCAAGTATTTGGTGCTGTTTCCTGTGCTGAAGTTTTATTTAGAAACTTGTTGCTTTTCCTTATATTATGAAATGTATTTATTCCTTTAGCACTTTCATTGTTTCTTGTTTTAAATTAAGGTGTTCAGATGTGATTGAAGTAATTTTGTGTGAGATGAGAGATATGAAGCTAATCTTAATTTTCTACATTTGGATACCCAGTTTTGACAGAATCCAATTGATTTAAAAGATTGTTTCTTTCCAGTGCATGTTTTTCACACCCTAGTTAAAATTTAGGTGTTTATAGCTATGAGGCTTTAGGTCTGGGTGTTTATTATGTTCTATTGGTCTGTATGCTTATTTTTATGTCAGTACTATGGTCTCTTAATAGTTACATTTCTGTAGTATAGAGGCCAGGTAATGTATTGAGTCTGGATGGGTTGTTTCTTAGAAAATTTTTGGCTATTGGTAGTCCTTTGTCTTTCCATATGAATTTGAGGATTGGTGTTGTGCTTAAGCTTTTTATTGGTGTGAAAAACACCATGACTAAAGGCAACTTGGTAAGAAAGTGGCTTAAGTTGCTTACGTTTCTATATTACAGTTCATCCTCATAGGCATTCAAATCAAGAACCCGCACAAGGTAGGAACCTGGATACAGGAACTGATGTGAAGGATATGGATGAACACTGCTTATTGGCTTGCTTTTCAAGACTTTCTCATAGAACCCAGAATCACCATTCTGGAGTTAGCGTCACTTACTGTGATCTTGGCCCTTTCATATCAATCATCAATCAAGAATATACACGACAGCTTTGCCCCACAGGCTAATTCACTTGCAAAATTTTCTCAGTTGAATGTTCCTCTTCCAAAGTGACTTTAGCTTATGTCAGAGTGACATAAAACTAGGCAAGACAATTACTTTTTACTAGTTATATGAAGAAAATTTTTGGAATTTTGATGGAGATTACATTGAAATTGTAGTTTGATTTTGGTGGTATATCTCTTTTCACAGTGTTAATTCTTCCAAACCAGGAGCATGGAAAAATACTGAACTGACTTTTCTTCATCTCCTAGTCTGGTAGTCTATGTTATCACACTGAAGCCACTCAAGTTATCTAAAACAATGTCTTTAATTTAAAATTTATAACTTTGATTACATCTATAAAACCTCCTTTGCCATGTAATGTAAGCCTCCTTTACTCTCCAAAAAGAAAGATATGGGGAAAGAAATATTATCTGTCTATTGTGAACTGCTAAACAAGAGCTGTTTTTTTTTTTTCTTTCCCTTTTGATAATCCAAAGAAGATACATTCTGCTCACCTTCCCTAGGACCAGATTTTATGTACAGCCTCTTTTGAGATTTGGAGACAAAGAGGAGAAAGGGTTGTATGTGGATCTGTAGCCTTTGCTGATCACATATACCCCAAGTAATGGAAAGATAAAATGTTTTTCTTGCAATAAATTAAGCATGGAATATCTCCATAAGACGGGGTTAGGGTGAAAGTACAGGTAATCCAAATAGAGAATGGCAAAGTTTTTGTTTTGCTTTCTGATTAAAAAAAAACAAAACCCTACAAACTGTCAACTAAAACTACAAATAGAACCAAATCTTTTCTTCTACTTGCAGCATGAAGAAATAAATGTTGAATAAAAATGCAGTCCTTGGTACTGCCAAAGCAATGAGCTTCCGGAAATAGATCATTAAGATGTCATAGCTTTTTTGGTGGGCTGCTATTTTGACATTTTAAAGCATTAAATTTGCCTTTTGTGTATTATACAGTGTCTCATCAAGGGACCAACAAAACCTTGTTACAATCAAGCGGATGTATTAGAACCATCAAAAGTAGAGTCCCTTGGTTTTTCTGTCAACACTTCATATAAGTAATTAACTCCACTTTTCTAGGTGGCAGGCTCATTCTCAAATCCATAGATGCCCACCCACTGCTGCCTTCAGATGCTGTTTTCTCCAAATGAAACAGAGCACATGGAAATGATGCAGGGGTGGAGTACTGAAGAAAGGAAGAATATTCAGTTCAAGTGACATTTGGGTGCTAGGGATTTGAGCTGGCTGTTATTTTTTAGTTTCTTACTATGACATGTTGTGTACTGCATATAGACTTTGAAGTATAATTGCTGGTTCAAAATCACTCCATGCCCCTTAGGTATAGAGGGAGTGTCATTAAATACCCTGGAATTCTGTACAGAAAGATGTCACAAAGATTCTTCTTTGCATTTTAGGGAATTGAAGTTTTGAAGAAAAAAAATTGGACTTTTTTTTTCATTTTGTAACTGTTTTATTCTTCATCTTGTTACCATTAAATTTCATAATCCCACTCTTAACATTAGATAAATACATACAGAGTGTATGCCAAAGAACACTGATAGATGGAAAGATCTTTTTGTAACCCCTTAAAATTTTCCATTTCTTTAAAATTATGCTTTTTTCTCTAATAAGAAAAGATGAAAACAAGTGAGATTTTTTTTTACTCAATAGTATACTTGATATTTTATTTTCCATGTTAATTTCTCCTAATACATCTGTAACCTCTATTGTTGATGAAATAGACATCTTACCATAATGAAAGATCAGTACTGAGCATCTCCAGTATGGTGTATAAAAGAATGATTTTGTAAACACACCAAAACAACAACAACAAATAAAATCTTGTGCATTTTTTTTCTTGGTGATTTTAACCCTATAAAAACATATTAAAATATGCACAGAGGATGCTTTGTCTGGTCTTGTGGATGGCCAAATGAAAATATTGCTAAAACAGCATATTTATAAAGTTAATTGGTGGTCCGAAAGCTTGCTGATACACCAAAATTTTAGAATTTCATTTACATATTTTAAATTTAGTAAATTAAGTGATAATATGACATCAATGCTAAAAAAAGAGAGAGACAAAAAGAGATACCATTCGATTTCTATACTTCCATTTTTTTGTTTGCTAAGAACTGTATGTAAAATCTACAGAGGTCTTCTTTTTATATTAGAATTTTATAATACGCGGTATTTGTAATAGCAAGAACCTGGAAACAACCTCGATGCCCCTCAACTGAAGAATGGATTAATAAACTGTGGTACATCTACACAATGGAGTACTACTCAGCAGTAAGAAAAAAATAGTATGCTAAAATTTGCAGGCAAATGGATAGAATTGGAGAATATCCTCCTGAGTGAGGTATCACAAACCCAGAAAGATAAGCAGGGGATGTACTCACTCATTAGTGGTCTCTAAACAAACAAACAAACAAAAAATGTAAAGCATGCTTCAGGTGCAAAGCACAACCTCTGAACAGCTTGGAATCAGAAACACCTTGGATCCCACTCCCCCTAGAGGAACACCTGACTCAGTCTTGATGTTGGGGGGAGAAAACTGGATTTGCCAGGAATGGAGGCTGAACTAAGCAACATTGGGACCTTGGGACTTTGGGACTGCCTGCCCATTGGGAGGGATGGGGAGATGAGGAGAAGAGAGAATGACCTGATGTGGTAGGAGGGGGAAGGGACCTTGATAAGGATATACAAGGATAGAAAATGTGACTTCTTTATTCATAATAATAAAAAAGAAGAAAAAAGAAAGAAAAAAAAAAAAAAAGAAAGAAAGAGTCAACTATTCCAAACCAAAATCCTGAAAAGTAAGAGGTTGATATTTGTGTTAATGGTATTAGGCAATCATTTGCCATGTGATGTTCAAACCATAGTAATTTTTCTCAGAAACATTAGCCATCATTATGCAGACTAGCAATTCTTATACCACATTTTTTACTTAATTTCACTCCTTGTATTGAACATAGAAAAAAAAAATGAGACTTCTTAAGAAGTTAACGTGTGAATCTTCTATGGTCTAAGTCCTGTCAATTGTTTTTTGAAAACTTTTAATTTCTGTTTTAAATTTCCAAATTTTTATTATGATGTATTTCAATTTATTTTTGCTGTATTTAGTATGCTTAAGATTTTTATTTAAAAAAATCTATGGATTTTAGTTTATTTTTACTGTATTTAATTTGGTTAAGTTTTTTATTTAAAAAAATCTATGGATAAAAGACTCTCATAGGATTTGAAAATTCTCAACTCTTAAACTTTCAAATACACTTTTTTTCCCTTGCGTTTTTGCCTGTCATGGTAATCATACTATTCTCTCCATTCCTTTAGTCTTTTAGTCTTTTATGACAGTTTTCACTAACATTTCTATCACCACAGTTAGCTTCCTGGGAATGGTAGTATTGGCAGAGTTCTTGTGATATGCCCTTTCAGTATATTTCAAGTACAAAATACATTGTTACTATCTGGGATTACTATGTTTTGTGTACTCTTCAAGAATTCATTCAAAAATTGGTAAGTTTTTCACCAGTATGTCTCCTCTTCCTGCCCTGTGCTCCTTACCTCCCTGATACTTGGTAATAGCCATTATATTCTGTTGTGATGTATTCAGTCTTTGCTTTTACTCTTTCACCATAGATTAATGTATAAACAAGATCATGCAATATTACTTTTTTAAATTCTCACTTATTGCTTTTAGTTTGCCAAGCTAATTCATGTTGCTTATAATTCTTTACAAAGTGATCCACTGATGGACATTGTTTCTGTATCTTTGCTATTATCAATAAAATTACAACTAACATAAAACTGCAGGCATAATTTCAGTTTACCAATTTCAATTTTTTACTCTATAAAGTAGCCAGACATTTTGAAAATGAAGAATGGCATTTGAAATAAACTTGTGGCACTTAAATATGCTTATTGTTACTCAAGAGTTACTTCTTCTAGTATTAACTAGGGTTTCTATTGCTAGGATAAAACACCTTCATCAAAAGCTTGGGGAGAAAAGGGTTTATTTTGCTTACATTTGCATATAACAGTTCATCATGGAGGACAGTTAGGGCAGGAACCTAGAAGGAAGAGCTGATGCTGAGGCTATGGCTTGCTTCTCACATTTGATCAGCCTACTTTCCTTCACTGCTCACATTTATTGAACATAGATTATTTTCTCATACATTATGATATGAGTAATTTTCTCCTCCCTTTATGCCTTTCAGTTCCTCACCACTTTTTATCCCATCTAGATCCATCCCCTTTCTGTTTCTCACTAGACAAGAACAGATTTTTAACTGACAGTAACAAAACATAAAAAAACCAAAATATAATAATATAAAATGAAAAGCATCAAAAATATTAAATATAACAAGTCCATAGCAAAATAAAAGAGCCTTAAGAGAAGACACAAGAATCAGCGATTCACTCATTTACACATTCACAGGGTTGTTGCACCAATCATAATTAGTCTTATAATAAAAGCCTGAACCTAGATATTGGGGTAAAAGCTGGAAGAAAAGCTGTATGCCACCACTGCCTGTATCTGTTCCTCTTTTAGACTGGATTAATTTTATGTGTACCAGGTTGGCCTTGAACTCACAGAGATTCTGATGGACCTCTCTGCCTAGTAAGTGCTAAGATTAAAGGTCTGTGTCACCAGTATTTGGCTTCTGTGGCCAACTCTGTGGCTAGCCCTGTCCTCTAATCTTCAGGTAAGCTTTATTCCTTAGAGGATACATAGAACACCAACACAGGCATGCCATAGAACGACTAAACTGAAAGCTGTGGTATATAAGTAGAGGACCTGGAGCAGACCTGTGTAGGCCCTGTGCATGCTGCTTCAATTTCTGTGTGTTTATATGCACTTATCTCAGTTGTTTTGGAGGACCTTTTATTCTTGGTGTCCTCTGTTCCTTCTCTTTCCTCTGTTCTTTCTGTTTCCTTTTCTGCAGGGTTTCCTAGGCTCTAGGACGAGGGGTTTAATAGGGACATCTCATTTGGAGTGGTGTGTTCCAAGGGATCTCTCTCTGCATAATGTCTGCCTATGGGTCTCTATTTTTGTCATCAGCTGCAGGAGGAAAACTCTCCAATGATGTCTGAATAAGGCACCAATATGTGAATATAGGTGTTTTTTTTTTTTGTTTTACTAATCCTTTTTGAGCAATGATATTTGATCTTAATCAAGGTCCCTGGGCTATCTAGAGCCTTGTTCTTGGACACCCAAATGTGCCAAGTATGGATGCAATTCATGAAGTGGGCCTTAAGTCAAACTAAACATTGATTTATTACACCCACAAGGCTTATGCCACTGATGTATTTTTCAGGCAGAATGAGGAAGGAACAGAGTGTAATGAGAACTAAAGGATCAGGTAGGAAAGAGGAAGTGAGATGGGACTGAGGGAAAGGAAACCATAATTGAAGGGCATTTGAGAGGTGATATGGAAACATAGTTCAGTGGAAACTTAGATATGAATGTAATCCTAACCTCATGTTCAAACGATTATGGAGGCAGACTCCTAAGGACCATCTCTTCTCACCAATAAGCTTCCAGTCCCAGGATGGGGTTTCACTCAATTGAGCTGTTTGCCAGAGTAGTCCATTGAAAACCCCAAACAATGCAGCCTGTTTCTAAGACTGTTCTCCAACAAACTGAGACAAAACTCCCATTGCTGAAGTCAAAACCCACACAACTCATTGAACATAGAAAGAATAAGTGTTGTAGAATATCAATTTAAGATGTGTTATATTCATTTATGCTGTGGGATATTTGCTTGATGATGCAAAGATGTTTTCATTCTATTATGTTGCATTTGTTTAACTCTGTGAAGCTGTGTTACTGTGAGAAAGGGAGAGAAGGACATCAGTGGTCCGCCATCCAACAGTATCGTCAACCACAGAGTAAAAATGAAAGAAAAAATACATAGAATAAAGAGAGCTAAATTTCCTAGAGGCAAAACATAGTTAAAGACAAATTGGATAATTTAAATTAGAAAAGCTGGCTGGAATTAAGCTAAACTAAGGCTGGGCATTCACAAGTAGGAACAAGACTCTATATATTTATCTGGGAGCAGGGTGGCAGACCCTCAGAAAGTCTATGACATGGAAAGGCTACTAAAACCAACCCAACCACA